>JALJCO010007191.1:0-29090 GCA_023101725.1 Atherinomorus stipes | reverse complement strand
AGTGTCCAAATGACCTCCAGGAAATCTGAGGGCAATTGGACAGTAGTGTACCCAGGATTTGGACACCCTGCCGGGTAGTGGATGACCAGGGGCATGACATCTCAAGTCATCTAACTTGGCCATACTTGGTCCTAGGAGGCTGAAATTAACACAGTGGCCTCCTCTACACCTCAGACCTCAGAACCATCTGGTTCTGGTCAATATTTCAACACTTTGGACCAAAGTTGCTCCTATCAACTTTAAAGTATGTGGAAATGGCCAGTTATGACATGTTGGTCCCACTGAGTCTAATATCAGACAGCGGGGGACAAAGTTGGACAGAGTTAGTCTCTGGACCCCCTCTTACATGTCCCTGGACGTAGCCCAAATGGCCTGTAATAAAGCCCCACAAAGTATCCAGGCATCCCCCAAAGTGTCCACTCATCCCCCTGAACAACCAGGATATGGGTGGGAATCAACTCAGGAAATAGCCCAGAATGACCCAAAAATGGATGACCAGGGGCATGACATGTCATGAAAAAGGTCAAAGTAAAGTTTCCCTTGACCTCCCCTGACCTCCAGAAAATTCAGGGGAAAGTCGTCAGAAAAGTGTCCAGGAATAGTGCACCACTCTGGGTAATGGTTGACCTGGGGCATGAAATCTAGATGACAAAGTCAACCACCCAAAGTGTCCAAATGACCTCCAGGAAATCTAAGGGCAATTGGACAGTAGTGTACCCAGGAATTGGACACCCTGCCGGGTAGTGGATGACCAGGGGCATGACATCTCAAGTCATCTAACTTGGCCATACTTGGTCCTAGGAGGCTGAAATTAACACAGTGGCCTCCTCTACACCCCTAGAGCCTAGAACCATCTGGTTCTGGTCAATATTTCAACACTTTGGACAAAAGTTGCTCCTATCATCTCCAAACCATGTGCAAACTGTCAGTTGTCCCACAAATGACCATCCCTGTTAATTTCAGACTCTTTGGACAAAGTTGAGGGTCATATCCTCAACAATAGGGTAGTGGATGACCAGGGGCATGACATCTCAAGTCATCTAACTTGGCCATACTTGGTCCTAGGAGGTTGAAATTTACACAGTGACCTCCTCTACACCTCTAGAGCCCAGAACCATCTGGTTCTGGTCAATATTTCAACTCTTTTGACAAAGTTGATGCATTGGATATGAGCTATTGGATGAGCAGGGGCATGAAATCTAGAAGACAAAGTCCACCAAAGTGTCCAAATGACCTCCAGGAAATCTGAGGGCAATTGGACATTAGTGTACCCAGGATTTGGACACCCTGCCGGGTAGTGGATGACCAGGGGCATGACATTTCAAGTCATGTAACTTGGCCATACTTGGTCCTAGGAGGCTGAAATTAACACAGCGGCCTCCTCTACACCTCAGGACCTCAGAACCACCTGGTTCTGGTCAATATTTCAACACTTTGGACAAAAGTTGCTCCTATCAACTCCAAACCATGTGCAAAGTGTCAGTTGTCCCATGTATGACCATCCCTGTTAATTTCAAGCTAATAGCTCTTCATTTGACCTCAAAGGAGCTAGGTCACCAAAACCGGCCCTGGACCGCTTTTGGACACTTCACTAAGTCTGCTCCCGCTCGGCCTAGGAATGGCCTAGAGGGCTCATA
Source organism: Atherinomorus stipes (assembly GCA_023101725.1). Classification (NCBI taxonomy): domain Eukaryota; kingdom Metazoa; phylum Chordata; class Actinopteri; order Atheriniformes; family Atherinidae; genus Atherinomorus; species Atherinomorus stipes. The sequence goes on along the minus strand of JALJCO010007191.1, from coordinate 27,453 downwards.
TTTGAATATGCTGGTCCTTGCTGGGGGCCCAACACACCTGCCAATTTTGAAGGAAATCCGACAACATCCAAAAAAATCAGTCGAAAAGGCCATGTCCCCCTGATGTAAAAAAATGACGAAAATTGTTGACCTTCTCCGATCGGCTTCATATTTTCAGGGTAGCTTCCAGACGTCCCCAGGAGCATGTGGTTCAATTTTCAGCCCTCTGGCACTTTGGATGACAGAGTGATGGGCATGTCCCCCTGCAGGACATGGGACATTTAATGTCCAATCAGGCTGAAATTAACACAGGTAAGTCTACTCCACCTCAGGACTCCAGAACCACTTTGTTTTGAACATTTTGGACAACTGTTGGACATGTCCCCCTGCAGGACATGGGACATTTAATGTCCAATCAGGCTGAAATTAACACAGGTAAGTATACTCCACCTCAGGACTCCAGAACCACTTTGTTTTGAACTTTCCTTTGCTGCCCCCTGCGCGCTCCCGCCGAGCATACTCCACCCAGACTCCAGACCACTTTGTTTTGAACATTTTGGACAACTGTTGGACATGTCCCCCTGCAGGACATGGGACATTTAATGTCCAATCAGGCTGGAATTAACACAGGTAAGTCTACTCCACCTCAAGACTACAGAACCACCCTTTTTAAACATTTTTTAAAACACTGAACCCAGAGAGTACGCCTCTCTGGGTTATGGTTGACCAGGGGTCTAACAAAGACTTTCCAAAATCTGTCTACTAGCACACCTAGCCCTCCCCATGACACAAATGTATTAACATTGGTGTCATCTGGAGGGCTAGGTGTGTTAAGTCCTGATGCTTGTTGGCTTTAATTTACATGAGCCACCAAGGGGAGCGTGTCATGTTAAATTAAAGCTACCTAGCATCAACTGCGACAGAGTTAAGGGTCTCAAGTCCTCCCTCACATTTTTCAGATATTTTTCAATTGTACACCTGGTGTTTAATATTATACATATTCATCACTGGAATTAAGAAATACATTAATACCTCCAAGTAATTATTAACATGAATTTATTTAAAGAAATACCAAAATTATTTTAAAACTTCAAACTTATTTCTAAATATTTCAAACCTCCACAACAATTATATTCTAATGCTTTACAAAATAAAAAAAAACTTAAATTCTATGACAATATAAAAACAATGTAACAATCAAAAAAATCACAAAACTACACCACGTCAATCCACACAAAAAAATACTTATTAAATATTAAATTTCCTTTGAAATACACTAAAAACAACTGCACACAAAAAATACTATTAAATGTAGGTTTTATAAATAGATTTTAAACTACTGCAACTATACAACAACTTTCAGAAATGTGGTAAAATATTTAAAATATTACAAAAAAAATTACAACAACAACAAGGTCAAATTTACATTTTAGAAAGAACTATTTACAAAGATTTTCTGTGGTGTGCGTGTGTGTGTGTGGGTGTGGATGTGTGTGTGTGTGTGTGGTGGGTTTCCAGTGTCCTAACAGTCAAATTTCAGTCTTTTTTTGGCAATGGTTTCTGTGCAAATTGTCTGATATGGGCTCAAACGGACCTGCAGCTGTCTCCTCTTGCAGGCTCGCGTGAGCCTTGTTAATCTGGCTAGGGAGTCTTCATCTTTATCCTCTTCCTCTCCAGCATCCTCTCCTCCCATCTGTTTAGCCTTTCCTCCCTCCTGTTTAGCATTGGTATTGCGGTGTCCAAGCGGTGGTCCCCAGTAATGCAACATAGACCGGAGGACAGTACGCTGGCCCGGGGGGACAGTGCGCTGTCCGCGGGTCTGAGGTCTGGACCGGCCGGACATCAAGCTGACCGCGGGTCTGTGGCATGGACCGCGCGGACATCAAGCTGACCGCGGGTCTGTAGTCTGGATCCGGGCGGACATCAAGCTGACCGCGGGTCTGTGGCGTGGACCGCGCGGACATCGTCCCGTCCAAATGTGTGTTTCCGAATGGTTACCGTAATGACTCTAATAGCTCAGTCGGTAGGGCGCACGGTTACGGTGCAGTTGGGTGCGTGTTCGATCCCAGGAGGTGCCACTTTTTCCGGGTGCTTTTTTTTTTGGGTATGGACTCTGAAAAAATGCTGGGGTCATCTGTGTGACCTTAGAAATATTCTCAGGTGACTGTCAGATGACCTGGACCATGAATAAACACTTTGAAAATTCTCAGGTGACTGTCAGATGACCTGGACCATGCATAAACACTTAGAAAATTCTCAGGTGACTGTCAGATGACCTGGACCATGCATAAAGACTTAGAACATATTCAGAAGACTGTCAGATGACCTGGACCAGGTATAAACACTTAGAAAATTCTCAGGTGACTGTCAGATGACCTGGACCAGGTATAAACACTTAGAATGATTCTCAGGATCATGTCAGATGACCTGGACCAGGTATAAACACTTAGAAAAATCTCAGAAGCATGCAAGATGACCTGGACCATGCATAAAGACTTAGAACATATTCAGAAGACTGTCAGATGACCTGGACCATGCATAAAGACTTAGGAAAAATACTCAGAAGACTGTCAGATGACCTGGACCAGGTATAAACACTTAGGAAAAATACTCAGAAGCATGCAAGATGACCTGGACCATGCATAAAGACTTAGAACATATTCAGAAGACTGTCAGATGACCTGGACCATGCATAAAGACTTAGGAAAAATACTCAGAAGACTGTCAGATGACCTGGACCAGGTATAAACACTTAGGAAAAATACTCAGAAGCATGCAAGATGACCTGGACCATGCATAAACACTTAGAAAAATACTCAGAAGCATGCAAGATGACCTGGATGCAATATGACCCCCCCCAGGTCATCCAAAAAAGTACCCGGAAAAAGTGGCACCTCCTGGGATCGAACACGCACCCAACTGCACCGTAACCGTGCGCTCTACCGACTGAGCCATGCAGAAGCATGCAAGATGACCCGGAAAGATGAGCCCGGCTCCGGTGTGGAACTTGTAAAAACCTCCGGAGCATCAGCCTGGATGAGAGAGAGCCGCGTATTTAGAAGAAAAACGGAGAAAAAGTCTAAAAAATGCACTCTCATTTTCGCTGCAAATAGACGAAAGTGAGAAAAAATCCTCACAACGGACTGTATTTGCTGCATTTCCATTTCGCAGCAAATAGACGAAAGTGAGAAAAAAAATCTCTAAACGGACTGTATTTTTTGCATTTCCGTCATCCGGGTCAGCTTTTTAAAAAGGTGCCGGTTCAGATTGTGAAACCGGGTTTTCAGGAACAGAGACCTCCAGGAAGGGAAGACCGAGGACTTCCGCGATTTTTGCCCAGGACAGAGGAGGCTTGGGTCGGCCTCCGTAGGCGGTATGGTCCCTTCCCAGGTCCTGGAAGTCTGTTTTTAAACAGTTTGTTTCTGAGTGGTGCCTGTTTTCCGCCTGACCGAGTGGCATACGGGGCCTGCCTTCGGAGGGTCCCGCCCCGTACCCCAGCTGAACACTGGGCCGTGGGCGGAGCGCCTCTCCGAGCCTGCAGGCTGGATCTAACGGTGCTCTAAGGTGGCTGTGGCAAGCGCCCCAGGTCATCCAATGCATTTCCAATGGGGCTGCTTTCCCGAATGGCTTTTCAGCACGAACGATGGGTGGCGAGGCCCAGGTGCTCTGTCTGACCAAGGTGTCCTTCTACGGGTGCTCCGGCCTGCCGAGCCTCCCTGTCTGGGTTCCCCCCAGCTGGTTCCGGACGGGTTCCAGGCTCTACCCCCGCAGGTGCCCGGTGCTTTTTACCCGGAAACATGATGTTTCTCTTGACCTCCCGGTTCTCCGTGTCCGACTCTCTGGGAGCTCGCGTGCGAGTGTCCCCAGGGCCGGTCTCAGTAGCCAGAGGGACGGGTTCCGGTCTCCCCCGAACGGTGGGCACGTGTGGTGGCCTGCAGAGCCCAGCTCCAGAGTGAGCTGGGTTTCTGGTTGGTAAGAGGAGGGCCTGTCTCGGGCCACCACTTTCGCCTCCGGTCGGTCGTCCGGTTCTCCGCTCCCTGCGCCCCGGGCCAGTCCACCCTCTCAGCTTGCTGTGGGGAGGGAGCAGGCCAGCGCTCCGGATGAAAGGCTACGTGGATGATCCTGTCAGTATCGCATATGCTTGTCTCAAAGGGCCGGTCTCAGTAGCCAGAGGGACGGGTTCCGGTCTCCCCGGTCGGTGGGCACGTGAGGTGGCCTGCAGAGCCCAGCTCCAGAGTGAGCTGGGTTTCTGGTTGATAACAGGGCCTGTCTTGGGCCACCACTTTCGCCTCCGGTCGGTCGGTCGTCCGGTTCTCCGCTCCCTGCGCCCCGGGCCAGTCCACCCCCCCAGCTTGCTGTGGGGGGGAGCAGGCCAGCGCACCGGATGAAAGGGGCTACCTGGTTGATCCTGCCAAGTTAGCATATGCTTGTCTCAAAGGGCCGGTCTCAGTAGCCAGAGGGACGGGTTCCGGTCTGATTCCGGTGGTGGCCTGCATGCAGAGCCCAGCTCCAGAGTGAGCTGGGTTGGTGGAGCGATTTGTCTGGTTAATTCCGATAACGAACGAGATTCCCGCATGCGGCCCCGTGCGGCCGGCGTCCAACTTCTTAGAGGGAACAAGTGGTGTTCAGCCACACGAGTCTGAGCAGCAGCGTTTGTTCTCCAGGCACTAGAGAGGGGTCCTGGAGACAGAGAGAAGCCTAGCCTCAAGGCAGGCACCCCGGGCATGAGCTGCCTGTTTTCCGCCTGACCGAGTGGCATACGGGGCCTGCCTTCGGAGGGTCCCGCCCCGTACCCCAGCTGAACACTGGGACGTGGGTGGAGCGCTTCTCCGAGCCTGCAGGCTGGATCTAACGGTGCTCTAAGGTGGCTGTGTGAAGCGCCCCAGGTCATCCAATGCATTTCCAATGGGGCTGCTTCCCCGAATGGCTTTTCAGCACGAATGATGGGTGGCGAGGCCCAGGTGCTCTGTCTGACCAAGGTGTCCTTCTACGGGTGCTCCGGCCTGCCGAGCCTCCCTGTCTGGGTTCCCCCCAGCTGGTTCCGGACGGGTTCCAGGCTCTACCCCGCAGGTGCCCGGTGCTTTTTACCCGGAAACATGATGTTTCTCTTGACCCTCCCGGTTGTCCGCGTCCGAGTCTCTGGGAGTCTCCCCAGGGCCGGTCTCAGTAGCCAGAGGGACGGGTGCCGGTCTTCCCCGAACGGTGGGCACGTGTGGTGGCCTGCAGAGCCCAGCTCCAGAGTGAGCTGGGTTTCTGGTTGGTAAGAGGAGGGCCTGTCTCGGGCCACCACTTTCGCCTCCGGTCGGTCGGTCGTCCGGTTCTCCGCTCCCTGCGCCCCGGGCCAGTCCACCCCCCAGCTTGCTGTGGGGAGGGAGCAGGCCAGCGCTCCGGATGAAAGGCTACGTGGATGATCCTGTCAGTAGCGCATATGCTTGTCTCAAAGAGCCGGTCTCAGTAGCCAGAGGAACGGGTTCCGGTCTGATTCCGGTGGTGGCCTGCAGAGCCCAGCTCCAGAGTGAGCTGGGTTGGTGGAGCGATTTGTCTGGTTAATTCCGATAACGAACGAGACTCCCGCATGCGGCCCCGTGCGGCCGGCGTCCAACTTCTTAGAGGAACAAGTGGCGTTCAGCCACACGAGATTGAGCAGCAGCGTTTGTTCTCCAGGCACTAGAGAGGGGTCCTGGAGACAGAGAGAGGTTTAGCCTCAAGGTAGGCACCCCGGGAGTGAGCTGGGCCCGGGGTGCTTGGGAGTGTCTGGGATGACCTGGGGCGCGGGCCTCCAGGAGCCCGGGTCTTGGACTAATAGCGCTCAGTGCTTAAGAGTGGGTCCCCCGGGCTCGGAGGGGGCGTGAGGAGCGTGGAGGTGGCAGGGCTCCAGGGCTTAAGTTGTGGAGAGGGGATCCGGCCAGAGCGAGGGTCCCCGGGCATAAGCTGTGCCCGGGGCTGCCTGGAGGTGTCTGGGTTGAGGACGGATGACCTGGGGCGCGAGCAGTGTGGAGGTGGCAGGGCTCCAGGGCTTAAGTGGTGGAGAGGGGATCCGGCCAGAGCGAGGGTCCCCGGGCATGAGCTGGGCCCGGGGCTGGCCCCCCGGGCAGACGGGCCCGGGGCCCTGGAGGTGTCTGGGTGCTGCACGGATGACCTGGGGCGCGGGCCTCCAGGAGCCCGGGTCTTGCTCTAATAGCGCTCAGGGCTTAAGAGTGGGTCCCCCGGGCTCGGACGGGGCGTGAGGAGCATGGAGGTGGCAGGGCTCCAGGGCTTAAGTGGTGGAGAGGGATCCGGCCAGAGAGAGGGTCCCTGGGCATGAGCTGGGCCCGGGGCTGTCTGGAGGTGTCTGGGTTCAGCACGGATGACCTGGGGCGCGAGCCTCTGGCGGGCCGGGGCTTGGACTAATAGCGCTCAGTGCTTAAGAGTGGGTCCCCGGGGTCGGGTGGAGCGCCAGGTGGCTGGAGGAGGCCGGTGTGGTGGAGGTGGGAGGCCGGGCAGGAGGAGGCTGTGAGCGGGGAGTGTGTTGAGGGAGAGGCCATGCCTGGATCCAGCATGGATGATGTGGGGTGTGTGGGCACTTAGAAATATTCCAGGAGTCAGCCTGGATGATGTGGGGTGTGTGGGCACTTAGAAGTATTCCAGGAGTCAGCCTGGATGATGTGGGGTGTGTGGGCACTTAGAAATATTCCAGGAGTCAGCCTGGATGATGTGGGGTGTGTGGGCACTTAGAAGTATTCCAGGAGTCAGCCTGGATGATGTGGGGTGTGTGGGCACTTAGAAATATTCCAGGAGTCAGCCTGGATGATGTGGGGTGTGTGGGCACTTAGAAATATTCCAGGAGTCACCTGATATTGGGTTGTACTTGAAATATTCAGATCCAGCATGGATGATGTAGGGTGTGTGTGTGACTTTGAAATATTCCAGCACCAGACCTGGATGACGCAGGGATTGCGGTGTCCAAGCGGGTGTCCCCAGGAATGCAGGCTGGGCGCGAAGTGGGGTCCGTGTGGACTTAGAAATATTTCAGAACCAGACCTGGATGATGTGGGGTCTGTGTGGACTTAGAAATATTTCAGAACCAGACCTGGATGATGTGGGGTCTGTGTGGACTTAGAAATATTCCAGAACCAGACCTGGATGATGTGGGGTCTGTGTGGACTTAGAAATATTCCAGAACCAGACCTGGATGATGTGGGGTCTGTGTGGACTTAGAAATATTCCAGCACCAGACCTGATATGTGGGGTCTGTGTGGACTTAGAAATATTCCAGAACCAGACCTGGATGATGTGGGGTCCGTGTGGACTTAGAAATATTCCAGAACCAGACCTGGATGATGTGGGGTCTGTGTGGACTTAGAAATATTCCAGAACCAGACCTGGATGATGTGGGGTCCGTGTGGACTTAGTAATATTCCAGAACCAGACCTGGATGATGTGGGGTCTGTGTGGACTTAGAAATATTTCAGAACCAGACCTGGATGATGTGGGGTCCGTGTGGACTTAGAAATATTCCAGAACCAGACCTGGATGATGTGGGGTCTGTGTGGACTTAGAAATATTTCAGAACCAGACCTGGATGATGTGTGGTCCGTGTGGACTTAGAAATATTTCAGAACCAGACCTGGATGATGTGGGGTCCGTGTGGACTTAGAAATATTTCAGAACCAGACCTGGATGACGTGGGGTCCGTGTGGACTTAGAAATATTTCAGAACCAGACCTGGATGATGTGGGGTCGTGTGTGGACTTAGAAATATTTCAGAACCAGACCTGGATGACGTGTGGTCCGTGTGGACTTAGAAATATTTCAGAACCAGACCTGGATGATGTGGGGCGTGTGTGGACTTAGTGCAATTAACAAGAACCAGTCAGAGTCAGCTTGAAGACCTTTATTTCAAATCAAATCAAATCAATTTTTATTTATAAAGCACTTTTCATACCATTAAAAAGCCATTTAAACTTCAATCCGCTGTAAGAGGACTCTGGGGGTCAGATGCATCTGGCTGTCCTGTGCTCTGGGTTCCCTAGCAACCCTGGTATTGCAGGCAATCCGCAGGGCTCTTAGTCGCAGCTCCCTGCGTGAATATGCCTCCTCCTTTCCAGCTAAGCCGACATAGAACCTCTCTGCAGTCCCAGGATCATGGCACATAGACTTTGCAATGACTCTTCGCTCAGTCTCCGTAAGGTGGCGCTCAGCCTGCGTTGCGAGGCTTCCTCGGATTGTGGTGAAGGAAATGAATGTTTTGAATCCTGCATGGGACCAGGCCATTCGCAGACAGTCATTTGGTCTGTCCAGCACATTACCCAGGGTGCTGTGAAACGTCGCTTTCGGCCGTCTGCTGCAGCATTGTCCGTTTGTGAGTGAATGAATCCAGCGGAACTCTTCTCCACTCAGCGCGATTGAGGCCTGGCCAAATGACCTAACCGTCTTGTGGTCATCAACCTGGGGGTGGACATGCGGTTACAGTAAGATGCTGGAAGGTCTGGTATGGTGGTTTGTTTGACTGGCATTCACTCACCAAAATCCTGAAGCGCTTCCCAGAATCCCACCGGTCTGCATTGTCCAGGTGTCTCTGGCTCAGTGATGTGATCACCGATGTTCTGTGGCCGGTCAGGAGCGAAATATAGCCCAGAAGGTACCCCATCAGTAGGTTGTGTCTTTCCGGTCTGCAGGTGTCCGGGTGACCTGGATGATGCAGGGTGTGTGTGGACTTAGAAATATTTCAGAACCAGACCTGGATGATGTGGGGCGTGTGTGGACTTAGTGCAATTAACCAGAACCAGCCTGGAAGACCAGCGGAGATGGGGGCCTGTGTGGACTTAGTGCAATTAACCAGAACCAGGCCTGGATGATGCAGGGTCTGTGTGGACTTAGTGCAATTAACCAGAACCAGACCTGGATGATGCAGGGTCTGTGTGGACTTAGTGCAATTAACCAGAACCAGTCCTGGATGATGCGGGCTGTGGGACTTAGTGCCAAACAGGGAAGAGGGGGGACAGAAACCAGAACCAGCCGAAGGGGCTGTGGGACTTAGAAAATCAGAACCAGACCTGGATGATGCGGGGTCTGTGTGGACTTAGTGCAATTAACCAGAACCAGTCCTGGAGATGCAGGGTCTGTGTGGACTTAGAAATATTCCAGAACCAGACCTACAGGGGTGTGTAACTTAGGAAAAAATCAGAAGCAGCAAGAGACCGACCACGAAAAACACGAAAAAACAAACAGACAAAAAAACTTTATTTAAACTTAATCCGCAAGAGCACTCTGGGGCAGAGCATCTGGCTGTCCTGTGCTGTGGGTTCCCTAGCAACCCTGGTGTTGCAGGCAATCCGCAGGGCTCTTAGTCGCAGCTCCCTGTGTGAATATGCCTCCTCCTTTCCAGCTAAGCCGACATAGAACCTCTCTGCAGTCCCAGGATCATGGCACATAGACTTTGCAATGACTCTTCGCTCAGTCTCCGTAAGGTGGCGCTCAGCCTGCGTTGCGAGGCTTCCTCGGATTGTGGTGAAGGAAATGAATGTTTTGAATCCTGCATGGGACCAGGCCATTCGCAGACAGACATTTGGTCTGTCCAGCACATTACCCAGGGTGCTGTGAAACGTCGCTTTCGGCCGTCTGCTGCAGCATTGTCCGTTTGTGAGTGAATGAATCCAGCGGAACTCTTCTCCACTCAGAGCGATTGAGGCCTGGCCAAATGACCTAACCGTCTTGTGGTCATCAACCTGGGGGTGGACATGCGGTTACAGTAAGATGCTGGAAGGTCTGGTATGGTGGTTTGTTTGACTGGCATTCACTCACCAAAATCCTGAAGCGCTTCCCAGAATCCCACCGGTCTGCATTGTCCAGGTGTCTCTGGCTCAGTGATGTGATCACCGATGTTCTGTGGCCGGTCAGGAGTGAAATATAGCCCAGAAGGTACCCCATCAGTAGGTTGTGTCTTTCCGGTCTGCAGGTGTCCGGGTGACCTGGATGATGCAGGGTGTGTCTGGACTTAGAAATATTTCAGAACCAGTGCTGTATGATCTGGGGCGTGTGTGGACTTAGTGCAATAAACCAGAACCAGCCCTGGATGATGAACTTACTGAGAAGTGCTGGGATTGTCTGATGTGCCTTGGTTAGAAATGTCTGCTGGTCGCTCGCTGGTATCTGCTGGTCTGAGTTGGACAGAGGACAAAGAGACATGAGTCCCAGATGGGACGGGTCAGTCAGTGAGCTGATGGGAAATCTGTGGTGTGGTGAGTACCAGTGCGCCATCTGTGGACATTTTGACGATGGATGATGACTTCTTTCTTCAGGGAAATGCGTACATACTTGAGCTCGTAGAGAAGACGGCGGACGATTGCAGGGGTCAGCCCAGTTCCGGCCAGATCGGCGTGTTCCATGTGCTGGAGGAACCCTCCGACATTCACCAGCATGTTGTGGACCGTGGTTGGAGCATATCCCTTACTCAGCGCTGCCTCACGGAAGCTGCGGATAAATTGGAGTCTGTTAAGATGACCTGGGGTCAGAGAGAAACTTTTTAAAACAGGCAGGCTGTGTACCAGGGGCGTGGGTGTAAGTCTGGCTCCAGTCTGGAAAATAATCAGAAGGATGAGCTAGGGTCCAGTGTGGAACTCAGAAGAAAAACGGAGAAAAAGTCTAAAAAATGCACAGTCATTTTCGCTAGAAATAGAGGAAAGTGAAAAAAAACATTTCTAAGCGGACTGTATTTGATGCATTTCCGTCATCCGGGTCAGATTTTAATAAAGGTGCCGGTTCAGATTGTAAAACCTGGTTTTCAGAAACACAGACCTCCAGGAAGGGAAGGCCGAGGACTTCTGCGATTTTTGCCCAGGACAGAAGAGGCTTGGGGCGGCCTCCATCGGCAGAATGGTCCCTTCCCAGGTCCTGGAAGTCTGTCAGAGTGATTAAAACAGGGACTCACCCTCTCAGCTTCTTGGCCTGGTTCAGGAATGACAGGTCAGTCGGCTTCTTCCTCCCTTTCCCCCTCCCTCTCATGTAGGTACAGAGTGCCGTGAGGTGCCGCCGGAGGGTGGACGCCACGTCCTTGTCCTTAACTGGACCCCGCTGCAAGGCTCTGAAATGTGCATAGTCTTCGATAGCCCTCTCTGGAAGACAGGGACGGTTACACATAATGTGGTGCATGGATTAATTAGGCAGACGTGCATGGGAAGTCACTTACCACAAAGGCAACGTGGTGTTCCGTTCCTCTGAAGAGGCACTCCCTTTTGCAGCACTGCCAGTGGGTCTGGGTCTGGTTCTGGTTCAGGGTCCTGTTCAGGCTCTGGTCCTGGTCCTGGTCCTGGTTCTGGTTCAGGGTCTGGTCCTGGTTCTGGGTCTTCTGCTGCTGGAACCGAATCTCCCGGCTCTCCGTCTGTTTCGATACCGAGTCGGCTGAGCACTGGTTCAGGGTCTGGTCCTGGTTCTGGGTCTTCTGCTGCTGGAACCGAATCCCCCGGCTCTCCGTCTGTTTCGATACCGAGTCGGCTAAGCACTTCTGGACCCACGCTGCCACGCCGAAGTCGCTTAAAGTCCGCAATAATGCTGGCACGTTTCGCCCGCTTCAGGACCTTGGACAGGTCCCCCCCCGAAAGGTTGTGCCTGCGTCTCAGATGCTTGTCCAGTCGTGCAAAAGCTGGTGTCCCCCGGCAGAGTCTGCACTTTAACGGTCCCATCGACTGTAAAGCTCCGAACCGTAACAAAAGTTTAAACTCAGCCGGGTGGAGAGCCTGATGAATCCGCCGAATGTGCCGTCTGAGGTGGGTGAAGTCTTCCAGACAGATCCCGCATGTCTGTGGCATAGTGTCCTGTTTGGCGTCCGAGCGACGAGTGAGACGCGCGGTGAATCCGGCGTCTTTAAATCCCCTTGCAATCACCTTGATTGATACCACCTGCTTGGCCGGCGTACTCACTGATTGGCCGCCTGCAGTGTTGTCCCCCCTGGTCCCGGGGGGGCTGGGGGGGAACCACCCCCCCACTCCCCCTCCACCCCCCACCCCAACCCCATTCGTTATGAATGGTTTTGCTTTGTGGGCAGGGACCGCCCAGGCGGGGCAGACCCCCCCCCGAACGTTACTCTCAGCTTGCGGCCGCCCGGGCGGCCCCCTCGGCCCGGGCTTTTTGTATCTGCACGCGGGAATTGGGGCACGGGGAGGGGGGGATATTCACCCTCCCGGCAGCAAAATTCAGGAGGATCCTCCTCTCCTGAGGATTGGTCACCGCGTGGGCGGCCCGAAGGTGACTGCTCATGTTGCCGTAGGCGCGTCGACATATCGGACAAGCAGGCATCTGAAAAACAGTCACAAAAAAGACATTGATATTAGATATTGCAGTGAAATAAAAAGAGCAAAACACACTGGAAAGATGCCATCACGGTCACTGATGTGTCAGATCTATTATAGAGTTATTACAACTATAAAATTATATTTTGTAGTACTTTATTGTACAACTACTAGATATAACCATGTAATAAACAACAGATATTTTACCTTCACATACTGAAAAATATTGGTTAAAACAGCCTGAATTTCATCCTCAGTAAACACAAACTACAAATAATTTTGATTTGTATGTACAATCAAGTCATAACACATGAAAAACACCTGCTGCTACATAAAAAAATGTCAGCCTGAATAAACACTGCCAAAAAACTCTACATCACTCCCCTATGAAGAAAGCTGGTGTCTTAAACTTTCATACTGTGGTGATATTTTCAGTTTAAGACTAACTGTTGAGAAGATAGGATCATTTGAAGCCGCAGTTGTCCAGTTGGGATTAACAGTGGTATTTTAAATAATTAATAAATCAGTTATTACCAATATCAACTCAAATTTAAGCAACGTTAAGTCAAAAGCCACAAACACAACAAGTAATAAGGCAAATCAGGAGCCACGCCCAAGATGTCGGCCTTAGAATTAGCACAGCTGCACCATATATGTTGCTCAGCAGAGCAGACTGCACCCGCTTTATCTCGACGCCAGCCGCGCAGAAATGAAAAAAACCCTGACATATCCCATATTGCTGAAAAGCCGCTTTCCTCAGCTTTAAGACAGTGTTTAAATTTCCTGTCTACACCTAACCATTACAAAGTTATGGGCAATTAAAACCCGCTAATCACTGCGTTAGAATAACCAGGTGTGCGTCATAAAGCTCAAACTGAAGCCCCTTTATTTCTAGGCCAGCCGCGCGATAATGGAAAAAAAAACCGACATATCCCATATTGCTGGAAAGCCGCTTTCCTCAGCTTTAAGACAGTGTTTAAATTTCCTGTCTACACCTAACCATTACAAAGTTATGGGCAATTAAAACCCGCTAATCACTGCGTTAGAATAACCAGGTGTGCGTCATAAAGCTCAGACTGAAGCCACTTTTACGCCAGCCGCGCGATTAAGGAAAAAAACCCCGACATGTCCCATATCGCTGGAAAGCCGCTTTCCTCAGCTTTAAGACAGTGCTAAAATTTCCCGTTTACACCTAACCATTACAAAGTTATGGGCATTTGAAACCGCTAACAACATCGGGTTTTACAGTGTTTAGCATCATTAATAGGGATGTTATGCTCGAGCCCGTCTGCTCGACTCCGCCTCGATCTTATGAACCGGAAGTCTCGCTACCGCTGTTTTGGTGGAAGTGTCAGCATGCCGAAAGCCACGTGATCACACAAACCGAGGCCTCGTTACGTCATCCGCGACTGTCGAGCCGAAATCTTGAAGTAACTGGGTTTTTTAATCTGTCAGTGCTTAATATAGGTTCCAATCACTTGGGAATTTATTGAAAAATAGTTAATTTATCACAGAGGATCATTCCAAGATATTAACCACAAAGGAAACATTAACTGAAGGTTGGCAACGTATCTTTTATTATACACCGTGTCAGAGACAAAACAGCTCCAGACAGCGCTTCCCTCAGCTGCAGTGCACATCCACGGCCAGCAGATGTAGCTCATGCACACGGTCTCAAATGTCTCGAGATTTCGTGTCGATCTCTTGGCAGCTGTGTCAAAATGTCTCAGTGTCTCATGAAGCTTCGTTTTCACCATCCCTAATCATTAAAATGATTATTGATCATATTGACTCAATATGAACCTGCGAATTCTTCACCAACCCTCCAACAAACAACTTTTTCATCTTAAAATGAAATAAAGGTTCTAGAATTAGGAAGCAGTCTAGAATTAGGAAGCAGTCTTACCTCGACCGTCCTCTGTTGCGTGCTGCGGAGAAATGAGCAGCTGGTCACAGCGCCGCGGCGTCTGAGCGATGACATCACTTCAGCTTTTCCCTCGGCCAATGAAATCACTCACACCGAGGGACGCCCTGTCCACCTGGTTATGATATGGATATGATTGGCAGTCTACACAAGTTCATCCACTGTCACGTGAACAATATCCCGTGCGTGTGCAGACCAAAAACTCATGTTTTACAAGATCTAAATCATAAATGTGTGATCACATTAAAGGGGCCCATAGGTGGATTTTTCATATGACTGAAATCACTCCTGCAAGTAAATACAGGCATCTAACGGATTCTCTGAGGTGCGTGCACGTTCCCTGGATGAACGTGCGCGCGCGCAAGGGAAGTGTCAAAGTAAAAAAAAATCTTGCACACATTGCACGCTCATAGCTGCACGTGCGCGCTCTTCTGAGGCGTGTGCACGCGCCCGAACACGTGCACGAGCCTCAGGAGCGTGCACAGCCCACCTGGGCGAATGCACGCTGCAGCAGGAGCATGCATGTTTGCAGGGGAGCCGCAGAAAGTTGCAGAGTTTTTTTGCTTATTTTATCCACGTGCACGCTCCTAGAGCCACGTGCATGCACTTTATGGGTTCGTGCACACACCCCGAGCTGCGTGCACATCCCCTGTACGCGCGTGCACGTGAACTGGCAAAGTGAAACAATCGGGCACACTTTGAACGCTCATAGCTACACGTGCACGCTCTCCTAAGGCCTGTGCACGCGCCTGCACACATGCACGCTCCTCAGGAGCGTGCACCGCCCACCTGGGCGCATGCACGCTGCAGCAGGAGCATGCACGTGAGCACAGGGCCTGCAGAAGGTTGCATGGTTTTTGATCGGTTTCCTGCACGTGCGCGTGCCCAGAGCCACGCGCACGCGTACCACGGGCTCGTGCACGCCATACGCGCGTGCACGTGTCCAAAATGAACAGGATGGGGCGTTCCCGCGCATAGCGCGGAGAAAATTTTGGGGTTTTGAGCAGCCCTGGTCACGTGCACGCGCTTTTTGACGTGCACGAGCTCCGCACGCACGTGCACGACCACCAGGAGCGTGCATAGACCACCTGGGCGCGTGCACGCTGCAGCAGGAGCATGCACGTGAGCACAGGGCCTGCAGAAGGTTGCACGGTTTTTCATCGATTCCCTGCACGTGCGCGCGCCCAGAGCCACGTGCACGCGTACCACGGGCTCGCGCACGCCCACTGATGCACGCGCACGCCCAGTTGCGAGTGCATGTGACTAAAATAAACAGGAGGGGGCGTTCCCGCGCATAGCGCGGAGAAAATTTTGGGGTTTTTGAGCAGCCCTGGTCACGTGCACGCGCTTTTTGACGTGCACGAGCTCCGCACGCACGTGCACGACCACCAGGAGCGTGCATAGACCACCTGGGCGCGTGCACGCTGCAGCAGGAGCATGCACGTGAGCACAGGGCCTGCAGAAGGTTGCACGGTTTTTCATCGATTCCCTGCACGTGCGCGCGCCCAGAGCCACGTGCACGCGTACCACGGGCTCGCGCACGCCCACTGATGCACGCGCACGCCCAACCCCACGTTGCGAGTGCATGTGACTAAAATAAACAGGAGGGGGGCGTTCCCGCGCATAGCGCGGAGAAAATTTTGGGGTTTTTGAGCAGCCCTGGTCACGTGCACGCGCTTTTTGACGTGCACAAGCTCCACACGCACGTGCACGACCACCAGGAGCGTGCACCGCCCACCTGGGCGCATGCACGCTGCAGCAGGAGCATGCATGTCTGCAGGGGAGCCGCAGAAAGTTGCACACTTTGCACGCTCATAGCTGCACGTGCACGCTCTCCTAAGGCCTGTGCACGCGCCTGCACACGTGCACGCGCCTCAGGAGCGTGCAAAGCCCACGTGGGCGCGTGCACGTTGCAGCAGGAGCATGCACGTGAGCACAGGGCCTGCAGAAGGTTGCATGGTTTTTCATCGATTTCCTGCACGTGCGCGCGCCCAGAGCCACGTGCATGCGTTGTGTGGCTTCGTGCACGCTCCCTGGTGCGCGTGCACGCCGCCTGAACGCTCGTGCACGTGAACTTGCAAAGTGAAAAAATCAGGCACACTTTGCACGCTCATAGCTGCGCGTGCACGCTCTAATGAGGCCTGTGCACGCGCGTGCACACGTGCACGAGCCTCAGGGGCGTTCAGAGCCCACGTGGGCGCGTTCACGTTGCAGCAGGAGCATGCACGTGAGCACAGGGCCTGCAGAAGGTTGCATGGTTTTTCATCGATTTTCTGCACGTGCACGCGCCCAGAGCCACGTGCACGCGTTGTGTGGCTTCGTGCACGCTCCCTGGTGCGCGTGCACGCCGCCTGAATGCTCGAGCGCTTTCGGGGGCCTCCGGGGGGCCTCCGGGGGGGCCTCGGCCGCCAACGTCTAAGGGAACCGCCCAAGGGTAACCGCTCGACTCCATTGGCGCCAATTGGAAACGGACACTCGTGTCCGATTGCCGGAGCCCGAGAACGCTATGGGCAATTGGACACTTTGGGGCTTTTTGGACACCCCTAAGGGAACCCAATGCAATTGATGGCAATCGGACAAATTCGATGGTTTTTGGACACCGTCCGCCTGCAGGATTTGGACGGAACTGCTACCGGTGGACACTTTTCCCGGCAATTTTATCCGGGCCGCCTCGGGCCCCAGAGGCCGGATCTCCTTCCTGCCGCGCCCTTCCTGACACCGGCTTCGAGCGGGACCCCCCCGGCGATTTTTAGAGGCCCCGGGGGGCCGGGCAAGGGGGGGGCGTACGCGGCCCCCCTAGGGGACACGGCCCCCATGTTAACCGATGGCCATTGGACGCCCCGGCCCCAAAAAGTGCTTACGTACCGAAAGACTACACCCCCACACTAGGTCTTCCTCCGGCTCATCATCATATCTCATTCTTTCTATCAATCAATCAATCCTTCATCATCATCGTCATCATCACTCCTTTTGTTGTGGCGTGGTCCTTGCTAGTGAAATGAGGTTAATTCATTAACATAGGTTCAGGAGCAGGACCACGCCTCAACCACACCTGCCTCCAATCTCACTAATCACCAAGCAGCCTTAAATACTCGCTCACCTCATCAACTCAGTTTCTCGTTCTCTCGACAACCCTCCCCTTCCCTTCCCTTTCCTCCCGTTGCATCTCCTCTACCTTCCCTTTTGCCACGTCCGCCTGCTACATTAGGCCTTTCTCCATCTGCTGCCCCTCCCTGGCCTTTGCCCCCCCCCTCTCTTCTCTGCCTCCCTTCTCCTTCCTGCTGTCCTACTTCTTTCCCATCATCTGACCGTCTCCACCATTCTTGTTCCTTGTCTGCTTCCTTCTCTTCTTTCGGGTTCCATCTGAGGGGGGTTCCCTAAGCCGGACTCACTACCGAAAGACTACACCCCCACACTAGGTCTTCCTCTGGCTCATCATCATATCTCATTCTTTCTATCAATCAATCAATCCTTCATCATCGTCATCATCACTCCTTTTGTTGTGGCGTGGTCCTTGCTAGTGAAATTGTTAATAATGCTGGCATGTTTCGCCCGCTTCAGAACCTTGGACATGTCCCTTCCCGAAACGTTGTGCCTGCGTCTCAAATGCTTGTCCAGTTGTGCAAAAGCTGGTTTCCCCCGGCAGAGTCTGCAGTTTAAAGGCGCTGGAGCGTCAGGCCCATACCCGGCCGTCGCTGGGAATGGAGAGCCCTGGAGAGCTATGCCGCGACGAGTAGGTGGACTGTCGCGGTGTGCACTGAAGCCTAGGGCGCGGGCCCGGGTGGAGCTGCCGTGAGTGCAGATCTTGGTGGTAGTAGCAAATATTCAAACGAGAGCTTTGAAGGCCGAAGTGGAGAAGGGTTTCATGTGAACAGCAGTTGAACATGGGTCAGTCGGTCCTAAGTGATGGGTGAATGCCGTTCGGAAGCGCAGGGCGATGGCCTACGTCGCCCCCGGCCGATTGAAAGGGAGTCGGGTTCAGACCCCCCCACGAGGGGAGGGGGGAGCCGACCCGCCCCGAGGTGTCCACTGCAGCAACACAAACAGGCCCGGCAAGCAGGCGGCCGGGGGGGGCTCTTTTTTTTTTTTTGGAAGGGGCGGCCCCCGGGAGGGGGTGTGCCCCGGAGAGGGGCCCCCGCGCCGGAAGAGCGCCGCGGTTGGGGCGACGCGGGGGAGCTTCCGGTGGCCCCTTGAAAACCGGGGGAGAGGCCCAGCCTCAAGGCAGGTTCCCCGGGCATGAGCCGGGCCCAGGGTCCCTGGAAGTGTCTGGGTACTGAACGGATCACCTGGGGCGCGGGGCTCCAGGAGCCCGGGTCTTGCTCTAATAGCGCTCAGGGCTTAAGAGTGGGTCCCCCGGGCTCGGACGGGGCGTTAGGAGCATGGAGGTGGCAGAGCTCCAGGGCTTAAGTGGTGGAGAGGGATCCGACCAGAGAGAGGGTCCCCGGGCATGAGCTGGGCCCGGGGCTGTCTGGAGGTGTCTGGGTTCAGGACGGATGACCTGGGGCGCGAGCCTCCGGTGGGCCGGGTCTTGGACTAATAGCGCTCAGTGCTTAAGAGTGGGTCCCCGGGGTCGGGTGGAGCGCCAGGTGGCTGTAGGAGGCCGGGGAGGAGGAGGCTGTGAGCGGGGTGTATGGTGAGGGCAGGCCTGGATCCACCAGAGGTGAGCTGGGGTGTGTTGGAGAAAAAAAAAAAAAAAAACCGGACCTGCACGAGCGGGGGTGGGTGTGCACACAAAAAAAAAAAAACAAAAAAAAATTCCTAACCCACCCCATATCCCAAGGCATAAAAAAAAAAATAAAAAATATTTTCAAAACCCTTAAAAAACCCCCCGCCCTATTAAAAAATTCTAAAAATATTTTTTAAAAACCCTCACACCACCCCGGGGCCTTAAAAAAAACTAACATAATTTTTAAAAGAGTTTTGGACTACCAGGAGTCTGTGTAGACACTTTGAATAATTCAGAGTCAGCTTGAAGACCTTTATTTAAACTTCAATCCACTGAAAGAGGACTCTGGGGGTTCCCCTGGAGGTCAGATGCATCTGGCTGTCCTGTGCTGTGGGTTTCCTAGCAACACTGGTGTTGCAGGCAATCCGCAGGGCTCTAAGTCGGAGCTCCCTGCGTGAAAAGGCCTCCTCCTTTCCAGCTAAGCCGACATAGAACCTCTCTGCAGTCCCAGGATCATGGCACATAGACTTTGCAATGACTCTTCGCTCAGTCTCCGTAAGGTGGCGCTCAGCCTGCGTTGCGAGGCTTCCTCGGATTGTGGTGAAGGAAATGAATGTTTTGAAGCCTGCATGGGACCAGGCCATTCGCAGACAGGCATTTGGTCTGTCCAGCACATTACCCAGGGTGCTGTGAAGCGTCGCTTTCGGCCGTCTGCTGCAGCATTCTCCGTTTGTGAGTGAGTGGATCCAGCGGAACTCTTCTCCACTCAGGGCGATTGAGGCCTGGCCAAATGACCTAACCGTCTTGTGGTCATCAACCTGGGGGTGGACATGCGGTTACAGTAAGGTGCTGGAAGGTCTGGTATGGTGGTTTGTTTGACTGGCATTCACTCACCAAAATCCTGAAGCGCTTCCCAGAATCCCACCGGTCTGCATTGTCCAGGTGTCTCTGGCTCAGTGATGTGATCACCGATGTTCTGTGGCCGGTCAGGAGCGAAATATAGCCCAGAAGGTACCCCATCAGTAGGTTGTGTCTTTCCGGTCTGCAGGTGTCCGGGTCACCTGGATGATGCAGGGTGTGTGTGGACTTAGAAATATTCCAGCACCAGTCCTGGATGATGAACTTACTGAGAAGTGCTGGGATTGTCTGATGTGCCTTGGTTAGAAATGTCTGCTGGTCGCTCGCTGGTATCTGCTGGTCTGAGTTGGACAGAGGACAAAGAGACATGAGTCCCAGATGGGACAGGTCAGTCAGTGAGCTGATGGGAAATCTGTGGTGTGGTGAGTACCAGTACGCCATCGGTGGACATTTTGACGGTGGACGATGACTTGGTTCTTCAGGGAAATGCGTACATACTTCAGCTCGTAGAGAAGACGGCGGACGATTGCAGTGGTCAGCCCAGTTCCGGCCAGATCGGCGTGTTCCATGTGCTGGAGGAACCCTCCGACATTCACCAGCATGTTGTGGACCGTGGTTGGAGCATATCCCTTACTCAGCGCGGCCTCACGGAAGCTGCGGATAAATTAGAGTCTGTTAAGATGACCTGGGGTCAGAGAGAAACTTTTTAAAACAGGCAGGCTGTGTACCAGGGGCGTGGGTGTAAGTCTGGCTCCAGTGTGGAACTCAGAAAAAAAATCAGGAGCATCAGCCTGGATGAGAGAGAGCCACAGGGAAAGTCAGCAAAATAATCAGAAGGATGAGCTAGGGTCCGGTGTGGAACTTAGAAGAAAAACGGAGAAAAAGTCTAAAAAAAAATGCACAGTCATTTTCGCTAGAAATAGAGGAAAGTGAAAAAAAACATTTCTAACCGGACTGTATTTTTTGTATTTCCGTCATCCGGGTCAGGTTTTAATAAAGGTGCCGGTTCAGATTGTGAAACCGGGTTTTCAGAAACACAGACCTCCAGGAAGGGAAGGCCGAGGACTTCTGCGATTTTTGCCCAGGACAGAAGAGGCTTGGGGCGGCCTCCATCAGCAGAATGGTCCCTTCCCAGGTCCTGGAAGTCTGTCAGAGTGATTAAAACAGGGACTCACCCTCTCAGCTTCTTGGCCTGGTTCAGGAATGACAGGTCAGTCGGCATCTTGCTCCCTTTTCCCCTCCCTCTCATGTAGGTACAGAATGCCGTGAGGTGCCGCCGGAGAGTGGAAGCGACGTCCTTGTCCTTAATTGGACCCCGCTGCAAGGCTCTGAAATGTGCATAGTCTTCGATAGCCCTCTCTGGAAGACAGGGACGGAGACAGGGACGGTTACAGATAATGTGGTGCATGGATGAATTAGGCAGACGTGCATGGGAAGTCACTTACCACAAAGGCAACGTGGTGTTCGGTTCCTCTGAAGAGGCACTCCCTTTTGCAGCACTGCCAGTGGGTCTGGGTCTGGTTCTGGTTCAGGGTCCTGTTCAGGCTCTGGTCCTGGTCCTGGTTCTGGTTCAGGGTCTGGTCCTGGTTCTGGGTCTTCTGCTGCTGGAACCGAATCCCCCGGCTCTCCGTCTGTTTCGATACCGAGTCGGCTAAGCATTTCTGGACCCACGCTGCCACGGCGAAGTCGCTTAAAATCCGCAATAATGCTGGCACGTTTCGCCCGCTTCAGGACCTTGGACAGGTCCCCCCCCGAAAGGTTGTGCCTGCGTCTCAAATGCTTGTCCAGTCGTGCAAAAGCTGGTTTCCCCCGGCAGAGTCTGCACTTTAACGGTCCCATCGACTGTAAAGCTCCGAACCGTAACAAAAGTTTAAACTCAGCCGGGTGGACTACCTCATGAATCCGGCGAATGTGTCGTCTCAGGTGGGCGAAGTCTTCCAGACAGATCCCGCATGTCTGTGGCATAGTGTCCTGTTTGGCGTCCGAGCGACGAGTGAGACGCGCAGTGAATCCGGCGTCTTTAATAAGCACCTTGATTGATACCACCTGCTGGGCCGGCGTACTGACTGATTGGCCGCCTGCAGTGATGAGGTAGACGGCGGTGTCCAAGCGGGTGTCCCCAGGAATGCAGCCTGGACCGCGGACATTATACCGTCCACGGGTCTGCAGCATGGACCGCGGACATTATGCTGGCCACGGGTCTGCAGCATGGACCGCGGACATGATGCTGAAAGGCTCCATACTGCAAGACCACAGGTGTGATTCTGGGTCACAGTGATATCAGGTTATAGCTCAGTTGGTAGAGCGCATGGTTACGGAGTACATGAGTGCGTGTTCGAGCCCAGGAGGTGCAAGCTTCTTGGAATCTGGGTCTGGGGCCCCGGTTTCCAGCTACCTTTTGAGTGAGCTGGGGGGTGTGTGGACTTAGAAAAAAATCAGAGCAGGACCTGGCAGAGCTGGGGTGTGTGTGGATTTAGAAAAAAAATGCTGGGGTCATCTGTGTAGACTGAACAATTTACAATGAGGCCTGGACGATGAGGGGTCATCTGTGTGGACTTAGAATAAATCCAGAGTGCAGTCCTGGATGATGCAGGGTGTGTGTGGACTTAGAAAAATAACCAGAACCAGTCCTGGATGATGCAGGGTCATCTGTGTGGACTTAGAAAAAATGCTGGGGTCATCTGTGTGGACTTAGAATAAATCCAGAGTGCAGTCCTGGATGATGCAGGGTGTGTGTGGACTTAGAAAAATAACCAGAGCCAGTCCTGGATGATGCAGGGTGTGTGTGGACTTAGAATAAATCCAGAGTGCAGTCCTGGATGATGTAGGGTGTGTGTGGACTTGGGGAAAATAACCAGAACCAGACCTGGATGATGCAGGGTGTGTGTGGACTTAGAAAAATAACCAGAACCAGTCCTGGATGATGCAGGGTCATCCGAGTGGACTTAGAAAAAATGCTGGGGTCATTTGTGTGGACTTAGAATAAATCCAGAGTGCAGTCCTGGATGATGCAGGGTGTGTGTGGACTTGGAATAATTCAAAGTCATTTCATTTATTTCATTTCATTTATTTCATTTATATAGCACGTATTTCTACATCCAGCTGGATGCCCAAAGTGCTTTACATGGCAGGACATAAGAAAACAAGGCTAAAAACATCTAAACATATAGACACATAAAAAAAGAGAAGAATTAATAAGACAATAATAAGAGAGAGAAAAAATAAGATTAAGAAGGAAAGCCTGCGCCAAAAGATGGGATCTGAGCATGGTTTTAAAAGACGTTATAGACTGCGTTGACCTGAGTTCAAGGGAGTGCGTTCCAGAGGCGCGGGGCAGCTACAGAGAACGCCCTAGCACCCCTGGAATTGCACCTGTGTCTTGGTACCTCCAGAAGAGATAAAGAGGATGACCTAAGAGACCTGGTAGGAACGTGGCGGGACAATAACTCAGAGAGGTAACTGGGAGCAGAACCGTGCAACGCTTAAAGGTCAACAACAGGATTTTGAACTGAACCCTGTAAGAGACAGGGAGCCAGTGAAGACCGGCTAGGACGGGGGAGATGTGCTCATAGCGCCGTGAACCGGAGAGAAGGCGGGCTGCAGCGTTCTGAACAGCCTGAAGACGCTGTAGGGAGGATTTACTGAGGCCGGCAAAGAGCGAGTTACAATAATCCAGACGTGAAAAAATCAGGAGCTGAACAAGTTTCTTAAGGTCGTAACTGGAAACGTATGATTTTATCTTTGCGAGCATCCTCAGGTGAAAAAAGGAATTTCTGACAACTATGTTTATGTGTTTGTCGAACTTTAACGAGTCATCCACAGTGATTCCAAGGCTCTTCACACAAGAACGTTTAGAAGAAGCCAGGGGACCAAGGCCAGCTGTGGTGGAGACAAGGACAGAGGGGGGCCAAAAAAGATAATCTCGGTTTTAGTCCACACAAATGACCCTACATCATCCAGGACTGGCTCTGGTTATTTTTCTAAGTCCTCACAGATGACCCCTCATCATCAAGGCCTCACTGTAAATTATTCAGAGGTCATCCTGGATGAGGGGGGGGGGTCTTCTCTGGCACTTTGAAATATTCAGAGTGAGGCCACACTTGGAATAATTGGGACTAAAAGGGAGACAGAGAAAAAAAAATTCACTTACCTCTTTTGTCCAGCAGATGTCTCTGTACGCACGTGAAATAACACTTCTGGACTACCAGGAGTTTGAAAAAAGTCTTTTAATCATTTTACAGAAGCCTTTCAGATGCCCTGGACCTTGAATAAACACTTAAAATAATTCTCAGAAGCATGTAATATGACCTGGACCATGAATAAAGACTTAGAATAATTCTCAGGAGCATTTCATATCACCTGAGGCAGGACTAAACACTTAGAACATTTTCAGAAACCTGTCACATCACCTGGACCATGAATAAAGACTTAGAATAATTCCAGAAACCTGTCAGATCACCTGAGCCATGAATAAAGACTTAGAATAATTCTCAGAAGCATGTCATATCACCTGGACCTTGAATAAACACTTAGAATAATTTTCAGAAGCATGTCATATCACCTGAGGCAGGACTAAACACTTAGAATAATTCTGGAAACCTGTCATATGATCTGGACCATGAATAAACACTTAGAATAATTCTCAGAAGCATGTCATATCACCTGAGGCAGGAATAAACAGAACATTTTCAGATGACTGTCAGATCACCTGAGGCATGCATAAACACTTTGTTTATGCATGCCTCAGGTCAAATGACATGCTTCTGAAATTATTCAAAGTATTTATGCATGCCTCAGGTCATATGACATGCTTCTGAAATTATTCACTTTGAATAATTTCACAAACCTTGTTTAAATGTCCAGAAAGACTATGTAGGGCCCATGTGGAAGTCTGGTAAAAAATCAGGGTCTCCATCCAGATGAGAGAGAGCACCAGTGAGTCTTTGTAAAATGAGCAGAAGGATGAGCCAGGGTCCGGTGTGGAACTTAGAAAAAATCCAGGGCCTCCACCTGGATGATGGAGAGCTCCAGTGAAACTCTGAAAAATAATCAGAAGGATGAGCCTGGGTCCGGTGTGGAACTTGGAAAAAATCCGGAGCATCAGCCTGGATGAGAGTGAGCCACAGTGAAAGTTTGTAAAATAATCAGAAGGATGAGCCTGGATCCGGTGTGGAACTTAGAAAAAATCCGGGGCCTCCACCTGGATGATGGCGAGCTCCAGTGAAACTCTGAAAAATAAGCAGAAAGATGAGCGAGAGTCCCGTGTGTAACTTAGAAGAAAAACGGGGAAAAAGTCTAAAAAATGCACAATCATTTTCGCTGCAAATAGATGAAAGTGGAAAAAAAATTTCTAACCGGACTGTATTTGCTGCATTTCCGTCATCGGGGTCACGTTTTAATAAAGGTGCCGGTTCAGATTCGGAAACCGGGTTTTCGGAAACATAGGCCTCCAGAGAGGGAGGGCCGAGGATTCCGCGATTGTTGCCCAGGACAGAGGAGGCTTGGGGCGGCCTCTATGAGCACGGTGGTCCCTTCCCAGGTCCTGGAGGTCTGTTTTTAACACTTTGTTTCTGAAGTAATGCCTGGTTACCGCCTGACCAAGTGGCATACCGGGCCTACCTTCAGAGGGTCCCGCCCCGTACCCCAGCTGGGGCTGAAGCTTGGGTGGAGCGCTTCTCCGAGCCTGCAGGCCAGATCTAATGGTGCTTTAAGGTGGCTATGGGAAGGGCCCCATCTCATCCAATGCATTTCCAATGGGGATGCTTTCCCAAATGGCTTTTCAGCACGAACGATGGGTGGCGAGGCCCAGGTGCTCTGTCTGACCAAGGTGTCCTCCTTCGGCTGGTGGGCATGTGTGGTGGTCTGCAGAGCCTGGCTCCACAGGAGCTGGGTTTCTGGTTGGTAACAGGGCATGTCTTCGGCTACCACTTTCGCCTCCAGTCCGGTCGGGTCTCCGGTTCTCCGCTCCCTGCGCCCCGGGCCAGTCCACCCCCAGCTCGCTGGGGAGGGAGCAGGCCAGCGCACCGGATGAATGGCTACCTGGTTGATCCTCCCAGTAGCATATGCTTGTCTCAAAGATTAAGCCATGCAAGTCTAAGTACAAACGGCCGGTACAGTGAAACTGCGAATGGCTCATTAAATCAGTTATGGTTCCTTTGATCGCTCTGCCGTTACTTGGATAACTGTGGCAATTCTAGAGCTAATACATGCAAACGAGCGCTGACCCCTCCCGCGGGGATGCGTGCATTTATCAGACCCAAAACCCATGCGGGGGTTCTGGGCGTCGGGGGTGCCCCTCTCGGGGGGTCCCGGCGCCCTCCCCCGGACGCTTTGGTGACTCTAGATAACCTGGAGCCGATCGCTGGCCCTCCGTGGCGGCGACGTCTCTTTCGAATGTCTGCCCTATCAACTTTCGATGGTACTATATGTGCCTACCATGGTGACCACGGGTAACGGGGAATCAGGGTTCGATTCCGGAGAGGGAGCCTGAGAAATGGCTACCACATCCAAGGAAGGCAGCAGGCGCGCAAATTACCCATTCCCGACTCGGGGAGGTAGTGACGAAAAATAACAATACAGGACTCTTTCGAGGCCCTGTAATTGGAATGAGTACACTTTAAATCCTTAAACGAGGATCCATTGGAGGGCAAGTCTGGTGCCAGCAGGCGCGGTAATTCCAGCTCCAATAGCGTATCTTAAAGTTGCTGCAGTTAAAAAGCTCATAGTTGGATCTTGGGATCGAGCTGGTGGTCCGCCGCGAGGCGAGCTACCGCCTGTCCCAGTCCCTGCCTCTTGGCACCCCCTGGATGCTCTTAGCTGAGTGTCCTGCGGGGGTTCGAAGCGTTTACTTTGAAAAAATTAGTGTGTTCAAAGCAGGCCCGGTGATCTGACAGTCATCTGAAAATGTTCTAAGTGTTTAGTCCTGCCTCAGAATAATTCCAGAAGCATGTCACATCACCTAAGTCTTTATTCATGGTCCAGGTGATATGACAGGTTTCTGGAATTATTCTAAGTCTTTATTCATGGTCTAGGTGATATGACATGCTTCTGAAAATAATTCTAAGTCTTTATTCCTGCCTCAGGTGATAGAACATTTTAACAAGACTGTCATATCACCTGGACCTTGACTAAACACTTAGAATAATTCTCAGAAGCATGTCATAAGTGTTTAGTCAAGGTCCAGGGCATCTGAAAGGCTTCTGTAAAATGATTAAAAGACTTTTTTCAAACTCCTGGTAGTCCAGAAGTGTTATTTCACGTGCATACAGAGACATCTGCTGGACAAAAGAGGTAAGTGAATTTTTTTTCTCTGTCTCCCTTTTAGTCCCAATTATTCCAAGTGTGGCCTCACTCTGAATATTTCAAAGTGCCAGAGAAGAGCCCCCTCATCCAGGATGACCTCTGAATTATTCCAAGTCCACACAGATGACCCCAGGATTTTTTTCTAAGTCCACACACACCCCAGTTCTGCCAGGTCCTGCTCTGATTTTTTTCCACGTCCACACCCCCCCCAGCTCATCCAATACGGTAGCCAGAACCCGGGGACCCAGACCTGGATTCCAAGAAGTGTGCACCTCCTGGGCTCGAACATGCACCAAAGTGCTCTGTGTCTGTGCGCTCTACAAACTGAGCTATTACCTGATATCACTGTGACCCAGAATCACACCCGTGGTCATGCAGCATGAAACCGGGTCCAGGCCTCAGTCCCATGGACAGCATCATGTCCGCGGTCCAGGCTTCAGACCCGTGGACGGTATAAT
>JALJCO010007186.1:0-188811 GCA_023101725.1 Atherinomorus stipes | reverse complement strand
ATAAGTGTGTCATAGTATAGTAAGTGTATCACATAGTATAGTAAGTGTGTCATAGTATAGTAAGTGTATCACATAGTATAGTAAGTGTGTCATAGTATAGTAAGTGTATCATAGTATAGTAAGTGTATCACATAGTATAGTAAGTGTGTCATAGTATAGTAAGTGTATCACATAGTATAGTAAGTGTGTCATAGTATAGTAAGTGTATCACATAGTATAATAAGTGTGTCATAGTATAGTAAGTGTATCACATAGTATAGTAAGTGTGTCATAGTATAGTAAGTGTATCACATAGTATAATAAGTGTGTCATAGTATAGTAAGTGTATCACATAGTATAGTAAGTGTGTCATAGTATAGTAAGTGTATCACATAGTATAGTAAGTGTGTCATAGTATAGTAAGTGTATCACATAGTATAGTAAGTGTGTCATAGTATAGTAAGTGTATCACTAGTATAGTAAGTGTGTCATAGTATAGTAAGTGTATCACATAGTATAATAAGTGTGTCATAGTATAGTAAGTGTATCACATAGTATAGTAAGTGTGTCATAGTATAGTAAGTGTATCACATAGTATAGTAAGTGTGTCATAGTATAGTAAGTGTATCACATAGTATAGTAAGTGTGTCATAGTATAGTAAGTGTATCACATAGTATAATAAGTGTGTCATAGTATAGTAAGTGTATCACATAGTATAGTAAGTGTGTCATAGTATAGTAAGTGTATCACATAGTATAGTAAGTGTGTCATAGTATAGTAAGTGTATCACATAGTATAGTAAGTGTGTCATAGTATAGTAAGTGTATCAATAGTATAGTAAGTGTGTCATAGTATAGTAAGTGTATCACATAGTATAGTAAGTGTGTCATAGTATAGTAAGTGTATCACATAGTATAATAAGTGTGTCATAGTATAGTAAGTGTATCACATAGTATAGTAAGTGTGTCATAGTATAGTAAGTGTATCACATAGTATAATAAGTGTCATAGTATAGTAAGTGTATCACATAGTATAGTAAGTGTGTCATAGTATAGTAAGTGTATCACATAGTATAGTAAGTGTGTCATAGTATAGTAAGTGTATCATAGTATAGTAAGTGTGTCATAGTATAGTAAGTGTATCACATAGTATAATAAGTGTGTCATAGTATAGTAAGTGTATCACATAGTATAATAAGTGTGTCATAGTATAGTAAGTGTATCACATAGTATAATAAGTGTGTCATAGTATAGTAAGTGTATCACATAGTATAGTAAGTGTGTCATAGTATAGTAAGTGTATCACATAGTATAATAAGTGTGTCATAGTATAGTAAGTGCATCACATAGTATAGTAAGTGTGCATAGTATAGT
This sequence comes from Atherinomorus stipes, assembly GCA_023101725.1. NCBI lineage: Eukaryota > Metazoa > Chordata > Actinopteri > Atheriniformes > Atherinidae > Atherinomorus > Atherinomorus stipes. The sequence goes on along the minus strand of JALJCO010007186.1, from coordinate 187,458 downwards.
AAGTGTATCACATAGTATAGTAAGTGTGTCATAGTATAGTAAGTGTATCACATAGTATAGTAAGTGTGTCATAGTATAGTAAGTGTATCAATAGTATAGTAAGTGTGTCATAGTATAGTAAGTGTATCACATAGTATAATAAGTGTGCCATAGTATAGTAAGTGTATCACATAGTATAGTAAGTGTGTCATAGTATAGTAAGTGTATCACATAGTATAGTAAGTGTGTCATAGTATAGTAAGTGTATCACATAGTATAATAAGTGTGTCATAGTATAGTAAGTGTATCACATACTATAATAAGTGTCATAGTATAGTAAGTGTATCACATACTATAGTAAGTGTGTCATAGTATAGTAAGTGTATCACATAGTATAGTAAGTGTGTCATAGTATAGTAAGTGTATCACATAGTATAATAAGTGTGCCATAGTATAGTAAGTGTATCAATAGTATAGTAAGTGTGTCATAGTATAGAAGGATCAAGGAAAGAAGGGTCATAGTATAGTAAGGTATCACATAGTATAATAAGTGTGTCATAGTATAGTAAGTGTATCACATAGTATAGTAAGTGTGTCATAGTATAGTAAGTGTATCACATAGTATAATAAGTGTGTCATAGTATAGTAAGTGTATCACATAGTATAGTAAGTGTGTCATAGTATAGTAAGTGTATCACATAGTATAGTAAGTGTGTCATAGTATAGTAAGGTATAGGGGTTATAGTATAGTAGGTGTCATAGTATAGTAAGTGTATCATAGTATAGTAAGTGTGTCATAGTATAGTAAGTGTATCACATAGTATAGTAAGTGTGTCATAGTATAGTAAGTGTATCACATAGTATAGTAAGTGTGTCATAGTATAGTAAGTGTATCACATAGTATAGTAAGTGTGTCATAGTATAGTAAGTGTATCACATAGTATAGTAAGTGTGCATAGTATAGTAAGTGTATCACATAGTATAGTAAGTGTGTCATAGTATAGTAAGTGTATCACATAGTATAGTAAGTGTGTCATAGTATAGTAAGTGTATCACATAGTATAGTAAGTGTGTCATAGTATAGTAAGTGTATCACATAGTATAATAAGTGTGTCATAGTATAGTAAGTGTATCACATAGTATAATAAGTGTGTCATAGTATAGTAAGTGTATCACATAGTATAATAAGTGTGTCATAGTATAGTAAGTGTATCACATAGTATAGTAAGTGTGTCATAGTATAGTAAGTGTATCACATACTATAGTAAGTGTGTCATAGTATAGTAAGTGTATCACATAGTATAATAAGTGTGTCATAGTATAGTAAGTGTATCATAGTATAGTAAGTGTGTCATAGTATAGTAAGTGTATCACATAGTATAATAAGTGTGTCATAGTATAGTAAGTGTATCATAGTATAGTAAGTGTATCATAGTATAGTAAGTGTGTCATAGTATAGTAAGTGTATCACATAGTATAGTAAGTGTGTCATAGTATAGTAAGTGTATCACATAGTATAATAAGTGTGTCATAGTATAGTAAGTGTATCACATAGTATAATAAGTGTGTCATAGTATAGTAAGTGTATCACATAGTATAGTAAGTGTGTCATAGTATAGTAAGTGTATCACATAGTATAATAAGTGTGTCATAGTATAGTAAGTGTATCACATAGTATAGTAAGTGTGTCATAGTATAGTAAGTGTATCACATAGTATAGTAAGTGTGTCATAGTATAGTAAGTGTATCACATAGTATAATAAGTGTGTCATAGTATAGTAAGTGTATCACATAGTATAATAAGTGTGTCATAGTATAGTAAGTGTATCACATAGTATAGTAAGTGTGTCATAGTATAGTAAGTGTATCACATAGTATAATAAGTGTGTCATAGTATAGTAAGTGTATCACATACTATAATAAGTGTCATAGTATAGTAAGTGTATCACATACTATAGTAAGTGTGTCATAGTATAGTAAGTGTATCACATACTATAGTAAGTGTGTCATAGTATAGTAAGTGTATCACATAGTATAATAAGTGTGTCATAGTATAGTAAGTGTATCACATAGTATAGTAAGTGTGTCATAGTATAGTAAGTGTATCACATAGTATAATAAGTGTGTCATAGTATAGTAAGTGTATCACATAGTATAGTAAGTGTGTCATAGTATAGTAAGTGTATCACATAGTATAATAAGTGTGTCATAGTATAGTAAGTGTATCACATAGTATAATAAGTGTGTCATAGTATAGTAAGTGTATCACATAGTATAGTAAGTGTGTCATAGTATAGTAAGTGTATCACATAGTATAGTAAGTGTGTCATAGTATAGTAAGTGTATCACATAGTATAGTAAGTGTGTCATAGTATAGTAAGTGTATCACATAGTATAGTAAGTGTGTCATAGTATAGTAAGTGTATCACATAGTATAGTAAGTGTGTCATAGTATAGTAAGTGTATCACATAGTATAGTAAGTGTGTCATAGTATAGTAAGTGTATCACATAGTATAATAAGTGTGTCATAGTATAGTAAGTGTATCACATAGTATAGTAAGTGTGTCATAGTATAGTAAGTGTATCACATAGTATAGTAAGTGTGTCATAGTATAGTAAGTGTATCACATAGTATAGTATAAGTGTGTCATAGTATAGTAAGTGTATCACATAGTATAATAAGTGTGTCATAGTATAGTAAGTGTATCACATAGTATAATAAGTGTGTCATAGTATAGTAAGTGTATCACATAGTATAGTAAGTGTGTCATAGTATAGTAAGTGTATCACATAGTATAGTAAGTGTGTCATAATGCCTGTTTACTTCTGTTTGCTTGAGGGTGTTTATTCTACCTCTATCGAGTCTTCTGTGTTGTCTGGAGATTGTTTGAGGCTGATGATACTCGCTGTGCCATCCAATGCATCACTTAGCTCCTTGAGAAAAACCCCACAGAATGGCACCACCTACCGTGTGAGGGTAAAAGAGGAATAAAACAAGTTCAGATAGTGAGTAAGTTTAATTCCCAAAGATCCGCTGCATTGTCAGACACCTACCTTGCACCCTGGGATATTAAGAGCCCTGGTCACAAGCTTCTTGTATTCCGAAGAAGACTCGTGCTGAGCCATGGCGTCCTTTAAACTTCTCATGGTCTCAATGTCTGACTGGTCCATAAATTACCACATCTTCAGCACTTTGCGGGACCTGCAGGACAAGAAAAAGTTCACATCTCAGAGGGTGTTTCTTCTCTAAAGAAAAACTTGTGTCAATATCATACATCTTGAAGAAGAGACGCATTTAGTTCTTCCAACCTGAGTCCAGCCAGGAACTCCATGACGCCATTGTAGTTTCCCATGTTCCAACAGCATTTAGCAACATGGACAAGATATGAGAAAACTTCTCTCTTCTCCTCCATGGACCCTGCTGTCAGAACCAGCCACGTCACCCACGAACTCACCTGCATGTTCAGATTTTTACATTTAATATTACAGTAATATTACTTAGACTGGGTTTATCACTCAGTTAAAAAGATAACAACAACATTGTAATGTTTCTCTGTTGTGGATCATCTACTGTAGAATTATAAGATCTGGTAAATTCCAGACTTTTTCCTCAGGAAGTTTGACTTGAATCAAATTTTCAAATTAATGTGCATGCCAGTGTTTTAATCATAGACATTTCTGCAGGAACAAATCAGATCAGAGGTGACATCATGTGTTGAACCACCAACTGACCTAATGTTTGCATGTTCTCACAGAGCTGCTTCAACTGCGGGTGTATTAAAACCCAGCAAACAGGAGACAACATCTAAAACCAGCTTACATTTAACTGAAAGCTCTTCTAGTGTGTGTGGTCTTGATGGTGCTCATGAATTCTGGTTTGTAATAAATGTACAGGATTATTAGCAGTTGGCTACATACTCACACATACGCACACACACAAACTAGACAGAGTGAGATCAGATATCTCTCAGCTGTCTCTGCACTGACTGCCCTCAAGCATCCGCATAACACACGATGGTATAACCAGATATGTATCAGGGTCAGCTTTCCCTCACATTCTGGGTGATGGACACACACACAGACAAATACACACAGGACCCCAGCAGTAAAGCTTCCTGCTCTCTTGTATCATTGTTTCCACATATTAAAGCCTCATTAATGTAGTCTCACACACACACAATACACACTCACACCAAAACTCCCTAACCCCCTTGCAGGTGGTAAAAACATCCCTTGGCCCAGAGATCTATTACTGGCTTACTGGCTTATGTAAGGAACTGTAAAGCCCACCTGGTCTGACTTCACAGGGACTAAATAAAGGCACAAACACACACAGACACACACATTCAAAACATGTAACAAAGTGCATAGTTTGACAAATACTCCTGCTTTAAGTTATTTGAACAGATAAAAGGTATAACTTACACACACACACAAACACATACTGTATACATATATATATTTATTTATATATTATATGTACAGATTCTCACTGTTTTGCCCCGGCAACATTTATTCTCTGTCAGCAAAGAGATTTTTTTTTTTCTACTCAGACTGAAATGATATTTTTACTTCTTACCAGTGTCAGATAGATCAGATACAGCGCATTAGATACAGATGATACAACCTGAAGCTTTCCAAGACTACAGCATTACAACCAAGAAGCTGGTTCTAGAAACTACCATACTTGGCTTACTGAAAAACAACCCTGCTGCCCTACCGTCTCTTATCCGTTACACCCTTGTTCTGTGCGTGGCAGGATGTGCGTGCCATGCATGAAAATCTTCTATCAGCCTCTTCTAGCGTTATGACATAATGCAACACCATGTCAGCTGGGAGGTTGAATTACGATCACCATTTAAACTATTCTGACTGTCTGCAAAGTGGCTTTTGAACTGCCACAGATCAAGGGATTGCACTGAGTTGGCATCTCTTCTGATATTCCAGATAGCATAAGTGTGTATTCAGTGTTGTTTATGACAGATAACAGAGTATAAGGAGATACTAGCAGAAAAAAGAAACACAGCAAAGAGCAAGAAATTAGACAAGTTTGTTAAAACTGACAAAAACAGTGTGAAAAGCATCTTCAAAGCCTCCTTATATACAAAGCATTGTTCTTAAAAGTTTGCGCACACCACACACACACACACACGCAAACACACACAGAACTAGATCTGGGTACACACTGATCCCCCTTTGATGTTTGTGTATGTGCCCATCTGTCTGACTGTCCTCCTGCCTGTCTGTCTCCATCTGTTATTAGTTGAACTGTGAGGTTCAGTTTCTCCTTGATACAAGAATTACATAACCGAGGTTGACAGAGAACCTTTACAAACTCAACACAGCACATACTGCTTCCGTCAAAACTAAACACTCAAGACACACACAAAGAGGCCCAAACTTCTCACCATTCCCTGCCTCCCAGTTTTCCCTTCTAGGCTATCTTTTTAACTGCACAGTAATTCACTCCCATACATGGCTCAAAAATGAACAGGATGAAAATTGTTAGAAACCTAAAGATAGTAAGACGAAAAATCTCTAAATAGTGAATCAAGTACAAGGAAGCTCCATCCCAATATTACCTAGATAAGTCACTTTGCATGCCATCATAGTTATTTTCATAAATAACTTCCACATAGTATATCAGCCTAAAAATGCAGTTAGAGAACGAACCCAAAGATTTAAACAGACTAAAGAAAGATAAAAGCTGGAAGGCATTTTCTTCCACATAAAAAGGAAAGGTAAATACTAAAATAATTCTTATTTCTAAATCAACTGAACAATTATCGAACAAATAATCCAATTTTGAATTATAATAGTCAAAAAAGTATAGTGTTCACAGCCTTGATAGTCAAAAACTGATGAATGTTTAACCTAAGACTGTACACAGCTGTGGGAAAACTGGTATTCAGTCAAAGTCAAGCCCAGAGTTTACAATTTGAAGCCACTTTAAAGTTTCATCAGTGTCTTCGGACGAGAATCATTGTTGTCATGTGACTCTTGTTCCACCAAGCCCAAATATGGCTACGCTGCACAATTGGAGAAGCATTTTGCATGTCTCTCCTCTTGCTGACTTAAATGAAAACCAGCTGATGCTAAAGGAATGCAACTTAAAGATGACTTCATCATTCCCAATCAATCTCTCTCCCTCTAGCGCTCTCTCTTTCTCAGCAGTGCAATGATGTGATTGTTTATTCTCAAAGTGACTCACCGCAGACGACGCAAGGCTCGGGAGCGTAACTTTAGCCAAATTACAGCAGTGAGGGCGAGATGGCGTACACAAGGCCTTTGTTAACACTGAAAGGGCTTGCACGGTAAAGCAACGAGGAAAACCCAGCTGGATGAAAACCCAATTTCTGGTCTGCTTTTGCTCTTAACCAAACACATCGATGTCAAGTGAAAGACCTGCTTTTTCACGGTCTCTGATTATGTCATTTACAGAAAGTCACTAAGGAGCCCCAGACATGTTTAAGTGCTGCTTTTTTCATTAAATTTTCCTGCCACTTGACATGTGATTTCTTTCTACATATCATCTTAAAAAAATACAGAAAAATTTTAATATCAGTGAAAAGAGCAACTGATTCATGTCATTGTACAACCATGCTAAAAAAAAAACTGTTAACATGAGAAATGCTAATTTGTAGAGGCGACCTCCTCACCTCGTTGAAGCGTGCCACCAGGTCCTCCACAGCGTTATGTCGCTGAGCACTCTGAGTGGGCATGGTTGGCGCTGACAGTGAGGCCTTGAGGTTTGGGTGGCGCTTCGTCTGACACTCAGGACTGCCCAGGTCTCGAGTGAGGAAACAGAGGTAGTCCAAGGGGAAGACCTGCAGAAAGACACCCACTTTTTAAGTCATTGCTGAAATTAACGTAAAATTATTTCCTGCTATTCTTTTTTTTTTTTTTTTTTTTAAAGAAACACTTCGCCCAGTCTCCTCACATAATTTTTTTCCTTGTCATTTTTACCTGCTGGTAAAGCTGTTGCTCTTGCTCGGTGAGAATACAGGCAATCTCCTCTGGGAACTGAACAAGATGTCGCAGCTCTGCCAACTCCTTACTGATCCCACTGACACTGGGGGGAAGAGAGCTGCTGCTGTTCATGCTGTTGGCCAGCTGACGCTCTGAATCGGAGTATGAATAAGACAGAAGAGACAAGACAAGCAATCATGAATTTACATAGATCGGCAAGATTTTTTCAACATCTAGCAAGAATCTTAAGGAAGAAGGAGATGGAGAGATCCGTGAAGATAATGGGAAGAACATGAGATAGGAAGATGGGAGGGGAAAAGCAGAAATTACTCACACACATGCTAATAAATAAAAAGGGCATAAAGCAGGAATGAGTCACACGGATTACGGGTGAGACATTTTCTTCCCTTTCTCTATAAAAGTTTAAAGCCTCAATGATTTGTTTTTTTTTTTCTCTTTCAGGACTAACTTGGATGTCTCAAGTCTGCTGATCCATCAGTCTCTGTATACCATCTACTCTTTTCCAGCCAGACTAAAGCCCACTTCACCCTCTGAGGGTAAACATCACTGATCACCTGCAAGTTCCTGTGTTTGGATTTCAGTCAGGTCCATTAGTCTGTCTGTTTACACATACGCACACATACACACCGATGCAAACCTGTCCTGATCTCTGCTAACAAAGGACTAATGGACATTCCCTACACTGGTTCAGGAGCTGCCACATTGTTGGGTAGAATGCCACATAAACAGATCCCTTCCACCACAGGAGCTTTTCCAGGAGTCTTTACAAGGGGAACTCTTTGAAGAGGTTCATATTGCAGTCAGCAGGGTGTGATATCTACTTTAAAAACAAACAAATGTGCATTTCTGAAACAAGAAGACTGCAGCGTTGGTGACCGATCGAATAAAAACTATGACAAAACCTTATCCATACATCAGAATCCTGATGACTTTGGGGCTGCATCATAGTCAGCAGTTTGATGTGCTGAAATTGTGATTTGTACAATGTTGATAGTAAAACACTATAAAGCAAGTAGAAGTACATCAAATCTAATAAACACCAGGAATGAGACAGACTCTCTCTGGTCATTGTCAACTGTCACACAGCGAAACCCTTCTACCCCCTCCTGCAACCACACGGATGCAAAACTGCGTATGCATACATATGCAGACACACACTTAAAGGCTGTCCTTGGTAACCCTTGAGATGTACAACAGGTAGGCATGGCAACAGCAGCGACTGCTCTGCAGGAACAAAACTTGCTTATTTACACAGTTTGATTTGTGGATCCGGCCTCACAGCTTCTGTAATGAACTCTCAGTTTGTGCTGTGTGTACATGTGTGTGTTTAGGATGAGCACACGTTTACAATAATCATACACCTGAGAAGAACAGAAAAAGATTCACTTTATAATAGAACATAGCTAGGGAGGTTTTAGCCTTTACATTATAGAACAAGTGTGATGTAAAAAACAAAAAAATAGGATTAAAGGGGAGAAATTATTTCAAGACTGATGTCCTAATAACATAAAATATAAGACCTGTGGATAATAAATAATAATATCTTTTAAAAAAATAAAATCCACATTATCAATTTAATTTAATATTAGATTCAGAAAATTTGCTGCATCAGTTCCTCTATTGCAATTAACAGGCATACAAATAAAAAAAAAAAACTCAAATACTGATCAAAATAGCATTCTTTCATCAGTGATTGAAAGCTTGTATACTAATGAATCAAAACCTATTACTTTACTACATATTTGGGAAGAAAGCACATTTTTTAATTTAGAGATAATTGAGAGGAGTTATAGTTTTATAACAGCCTCTGTTAAACTGACATCTCTCCCTAAAAAATTGTTATTCTCAGCTCCTCTTGTGAAGTGGAAATTAAGACACACTTAAAATATTCATATGAATGTCATGATCATGCAGCCGCCTCATTCATTCATTTATTCATCCTCTGAACAGGGAAACACACAAGCTGAGAAGCTGTAATCCAAGACAGTGACAAAAAAAGGTCTAAAAAATTCTGAGGAATAAATTTCATGCTAATGTGCATCAATAAAGAGAAAAAACAATCAGAACCATGGAAACTGCTGTTTAGTGTCAGAGTAAAAGTGCTGAATAAATTCAGCACAGTTTGACTCATAGCCACAAACTGTACTTGCAAAGCTTCAAACAAACCATGTAATATCAACACTGACACACACGCACGCACAAAATCCTCAAATAAACACCAAATGGAACGTGGACTTGGATTCCAATAAGATAAGTTTATCTAATATAATCTGTCGAGAGGCCATGTGAAAAAGACCCCTGATCTATTTCACATCAGAACCAATTGTGAGTAATATTAGAGATGCAGCACTTCTGCAAGAGACTGACAGAACATGAATCAGGTTTAATTGACCGTGATGTCCCTGTGATTTCTAAGCACGGGTTCACTCATCTATAATGCATGCTGAATACAAATATTCCGTGTGTCTGTGAATGTGTGTGTGTGCGTCTATGTTAATAAGACCATTTCAAACTGCGGTGGTGGATGGAGCAGACTGGCTGAACATCCTTTTTAGCCATTTTCATGACATTTCGTTCTAACAACAGGAAACAGAGGTGTGTCATTTTGTGTGAGTGTGTGTACTCTTGATGCCATTTCTTATCAAAATGAAATAAATGAAGGGAGGTTTGGACTGCAGCACTGCTGCATGTGAACAGCATCATCTTGAGGTTTAGAATCAAAGCTTGCCATACAAACCACATTAAAACTAAAGAAATCCTACAACCTTATTATTGGCCAATGGCCGTTTTTTTGTCTTTTTGGTAAATCTGATTTTGACCAGCATCATAAAAAGGCAAGAGAAAAGTTGTCAGATTTTTTTTGTTGATGTTACTGTAGACCTGCAGCGCTATGCCAGCACTTCTAACAATAGCCAGTAACACAGCATAAGCACTCCAGCTAGCCTTTCCTATGCTTCCCAGTGTTTTCCTCCATAGTTGGAAAAATGTTTGCCATCCTCTAGAGCTAAATGTCCTCCTCACACTTACAAAGAAAGCCTTCATTTCTCAATTTTTCATGTTTCTCAGTCTAATTTCCCCAAGTGATTCATCGAATATAACATTTTATCTTCTTGTCGGGACAAGTGACAAATGCAAATAGGAACCAACTGCACATACATGCTGCTTCAGTGAGCATTATATCCGTTGATGTGAGATACTTGCACTGTTGTCATGACATTACTGAATCAGAATTTAATCACAATTAAACAGTGAAGGCAGTTGTGAGAGTATACAGTAGATTAAATGATTTTGAAAGAGGTATTCTGTTGAAGCAGAGATAAGAAGAGCTTTCTTTACACAGAGATACAGCAAGTGTTTGAATGAGAATGTGACTAAAGTGACATTTGCAGACACTAGTAAACTGGGTTGGAATTTAAAGTAGAAAAAACACATGGTGGCTAAAGATCGGATATGCTAAGAAAGAAAAAAAAATGACAGGAGAGCAATAATTCCTAACTAAAAATGCAAAATTAGGGCTTAAGCAATGTACGCAATGCATAAGAGAAATGCACACCTGGGAGATCAGAGGTGGAAACCCAGCATCTACAGGGATGTGGAGTGAAGGGATATCACATAAAGAATTAAGATGTTTGAAACAACACCATCCACCACCATTAAAACACTACATGAACGAACATCTTTAGGAAGAACTGTGTTCCATCCACTGAGTCATTTTTTTAAGGCTTTATTTAATCAATGCCAAGCAACATATGATCTGTTCTGGTAAAACATGGAAGCTCAGCACATTGCCAGGAACATTTAAGCCCCTTTCAGACTTGCTCTGAAAAGCGGTAACAGTGCAGGCTTTGTTTTTTTATACCGTTAGCATTCAGACAAATGTTCTGCTCTGTTACCTTGGAGCGCCGGCTAGCCTCCCATGTAATCATAAATGATGCAGGACATCATTTTGGCTGAACGCGCAAGAAATGTTGGGACAGGATCGAGGGGAGGGCTGTCGCTGTGTCGACCTATCCGGAACATTTCCTGATATTTGAACGTGGCTGGGACGTAAAAAATCCACAAGGAAGCAACATCTTTGAAGAGAAACACAGCGGATGGACTTTACCACAAATATTCCACAATGCAAGTCTGAAAGTGGCCTTAGTGTTGCTTTTCTTTCTTTTTCCTGGTTAGTCATGCTTAATGTTGCAAATGGGGTACCAAAGCAACCATCTGGTCAAGCAATGATTTCTGGACTTGAAACAGAGGGAAAGTGGAAGCTTTCAGCACTGCCTCGAGGACTGACTTGTTTTTTCAGCAAATAAAAGTTATTTATACCAACCAGAGAAGAGGAACCTTGAACATAGACCCTGTGATTTTTTTTGGGCCGGCCAACTGCATGCATATTATACAATGTCCTCACATGCATGTTTAGAGCTGATGACAACTTTCTTTGTGGAGAATGTAGGGCACCTAAACAGGTGCAACACAAACAGCCCCAGACAAAGAAGTAAATCTCAACAATTCTCTCCTTAGACACAAAGTTTTAATTCAAAACAATCTAATATTTTGGCTAAATATCCTCCTTGCATGTGTTAAAATGTGTGAAAGTGAGGCTTGATTTCAATCCTTAACTTGCATTTCATAATTTATGTTACATTATCTCTAAGAAAACATCACAACCCAGGCTAAAGTGTACCAGGCAGTTTTTCTGGAAAGAACAGAAAAATAGAAAAAAAAAGAGCATGCAATAAATCAGATTTGGTACTATCTGCCCTTTAACTGAGACGCACGTGAAATGCAAGCACATGAAAGCACGGTAAGATTCCTTAAACACGCTGTTCATTGAAAAACGAAAAAAAAAAAAATCAATAAGTAGTAAACAAGCCGACACACACGGCAGAAAATATAAGCACTAAAGTATCAACTGCTTGGATCCATAATACACAAAAAGCAAAAGAAATAAACATGGATTGGTCTGACTGCTGACAATACGATTTCTCAGGGAGTTTTGCTGTGGTATCACACACACACCATCAAATGTGATACCAATCAGAGCGTTTTAATGTTTGGGTTTAACTGATCACTCATTTGTAGGTTGTACAGAAGTTTAGATAAGTCAAATACTTGTTAAAACATCAAACCCCAAAACCAATTATACACAAAACACAAATCTAAAGTAAGACCAAGACATGAAATGTCCACTTTCTTATCATATAGGAGGTTATTCTTTACCTCATCTCTGACTAATGTCTCAGAAATTTGATCCAAATCAGACTGAATACAAGGTCAGTTTTAATTTTCATTGCAAGGTGGGTGAGTTTATCTTCAGTCAAAACATTTCCAGAACCGTGTATGACATTCACACGAGGGTTCATCTCAATGGGAAGTTACGCAGAGACCCTGAAGTTCTTAAAAGTCACGATGCCAGGTTTGTGGTATAAACTATTACATCCTTATTTATCGTAAATTATTTGCATACTGCATGGGCTTTTTAATCCTGAGTTGGTGTTTGCTTCTTTTCACTGTGAAAACATACAAACACAGTAAACTGGGAGTTACAACACAGTACATTTCTGATTAAAAAGAAATATCAATACTACAGATGCACCGATCCAATACCCGCATCGGATATCAGCTCCGATATTGACTAATTAGCTGGATTGGATATTGGATGAATGAGGCTGATCCAGTCATTTACATGTTGCTTCAGTTTATTTTTGTATTTTGAATAAGCCAATTAAGCCATTGTTTGTTAGGTTTCAGACAGCTGCTATATTTTGTATTATATTTTAAAATACAGTATCTGACATGCACTTCACATTAAAGCATTCATTTGTTTTATATTTTGCATTGTTTTTTTAAAATACAGTATCTGTTTAAAGTGCACTTTACATTAATGCATTAATTTCTTTTTGCTGCTTATATACGCTCAATTTTTAATAAATAAGTATATCAATATCTGTGTTAATTTGATACCTTTTTTTTAAACAAAACTAAAGTTTATGTCAAGATACAGTGATATTGTGTAGTTGACTTTGTAGAAAATTAGACCAAAAAAGCAAAACATAATATGGACAGACAACTTTTTTTCCATATCATCAGATTCTCCACTCTAACGACTGAACAATGAATCTACATATGTAACCAACAGACACTTGAAACCATCAATGAAGCCAAATCTAGTTTTAAGATCACTGAAAGTTCAATACAGTATATACAACTCTCAGTAAAATACACTTCAATGGTCCATGAATTCCTCATTTGCATAACAACTGACTGATGAACGTACTAAACGGGGACGGCTGTGGCTAAGATAGTGACGGGCCTTTCCTGTAATCACAAATCAAATGGTTTGACACATGCTGAAGTGTCCTTGGGCAAGACAATGAACTTCAAATTGCTCCCAACGGCAGGTGAGAACCATGTAAGGCAGCTGTGAGTGTATTAATGAGAAACACACTGAAGACTTTTCTAAAAACTAGCCAGTTAAAATGTCATTTATATGAATGCAAAGCATTAACAAAACTAAAGCATTATGTTTAGGGAGGTACAAAACACGTGAACACACATGCAGCTAAATTTCATTTCAGATTTCCAATACTGAGTCCTGACAAGCAGTTTCGAGTAACAGCTCTGTGAGAAGACCTGTAGCCATGTTTCCTACTCACTGATCAGCTTGAAGTCCGTTCGGTGAGAGTGCTTCATGGTTTTAGACGCAGCTGACCACTCTGCCTCCCACACTGACAGCTCAGTGCCGGGGTGACCGAGATACACTTATCCACATTTGAGCCGGCAGTCCCGTCTCTCCCACAGCTGCTCCGTCTTTCTCTCTCTCTCTCTCTCCGCTCTAATTCTCTCTCTCTCACTCCATGTCTAACTTGAACTCTCTTCAACTCGCGCCGACTGCTCTTGCCGCCCTCAACAGCAAAGACTTTCCTCGCTCTCTCTTGACTACATCTGCTACTCTTCTCTCACTTTCTCTCTCTCTACAACACACAGGCACTCACGTAAGCTCGATCTCTCCGAGTCTCCCGCCCACTCCTCACTAACAGCATACATAGTTCACAGCCATTCGCTACAGTCGGACCATCCAGACTATCCCACAGCACAAACACACAGCTTCATAACTCATACACCCATACAAACACTTAGAAACGAGTAATGAATTTCCTAATTTCTTTACCTATTCTCCATCTAACATAAACAGATGAAAAACATTTAAGGTGAAGTGAGTTATTCTGATCAAAAACACTTATTTTATGGGTCTGCTTTCTATGTCGGCAGTCTGAAAACAAAATAAAATAAAATAAAATAAAACAAAATAAAATAGGAGGTAAAATAGGAGGCTAGAAGGTTAACTACAGGGGGCATTTGTGCTCATACTCTGGAAAGTGAGAAGCACAGCTAAAGGAACGGAGGCAGCAGGAGGGAGAGTACGTTAACGAACTGAGCCCAACGGGTTAGAAGAACTGATGAAAAGAAGAGCTGGCTGAGAAGCAGACAAAGAGGTAGAGTGTCAGAACAATACTGACCTTTCTGAAAAACTAAAGAAGTCAGATAAGGGCAACGAGTAATGTTAACATCTGAGGTTTTCCTCCAGAGGATACACCTCTGGGTGTGAAATTGCCATCTCTGTTTGTTGAGTAGATAAGACCGGTTTGTCCATTTTCACAGAAGTAAGCTCATTTGTTGTTGCAACGTCAGCTGAAATTGTTGATTAATTGTGGTGCACTTTGGGGCATATACTCATTTTGCATCCAATTAAACACTCTAAACTTTCTGTTTGGCATAGCTGATTTAAAATAATGAGCTGGGTTTACTGAATCCTCTGTGGTTTAACCAACCTGGGCTTTTTATAAGAAATCAGCTGACCTTCCTAACTTAGTCTTTCAAAGAATACATAATCTCGTACTAAAGTAACCCCTTTTCAGTTGTGTCACCTATGATTCTATTTCCAATTTTCTTTTCAAAATACATATGTGGAAACTATCAAAATGTTGCACTAAGTGCAAATGCGGACTACTTTTCTTCTTTGTTCTATGAGCAGAACACACTATTAGGGTCTAATGACTGAACAGGGAATTTAATCTGCGTCTAATGATGTGTGTTTTAAAATAATAAATGTTTTTATTTCTGATGCATTAACTGCTAAGCACTTTTTGAAATCGCTGCAGGTTACGACTGCTTGAGGCCAGAGCACACTGTTAAACAATGAGCATCAAAACATCTGCCTCAAATATAATCCCCCCCCCCCCCCCCATACTAGTTGTGCAACAGTATTATCCTGTTTATTTACATATTTATTTATTTTGCATCAGAAATCCCCATTAACTGCCACCAAGCCAGCAGCTAGTCTTTCTGGGGTCCACATATAAATTTGTTTGAATAAGTTTGAGCAAGTCTTTAGCAATTCTTAATTACAAAAATGAACAAAATTAAAATTTACAATAAATAATCAGATTTTTATGATCCACAACGTGTGAATGCAAATACATCGCTAACTCCTAGGTCACGTAAAGATTTTTTCACCCTGCCCCTTAGTAAAGTTTCCTTAATATCAGCAAGTGAACCAATATATGAACATCACAGCATAAAATTATGGGGACTTGCTGACTGTCTTTGAGAGTCTGTGCAAGATGGCAAAAGTCAGGCCTTCAGTCTCTCCCCTGCCCCTTTCACTTTCTCCTCATATCATGGATACGTAAAACTACACACAGTACTGATAAACACAACCAGAGCATATCTCCAGGAGAAAATCTCCCTCTGCAGAACGGTTATGTGAGCAACAACTGTATGAAAAATCTCCATGTCCATGTGTGAAAACAATTTCACACATTTGAATAGTGTGTATTCACACAGAAGCTTAAATTGATGTCTGAATGTGACGGAACATTTTCCTGTATAATGTACACTCATACCAAGTATGAAATGGGAATAATAATTTAAGTAATCTCAGCTTACAACTAATGTGGTCTGAAGATGGCTGGCATATGGCACTTTTAATGATACTGGTTGTATTTCAAGTGTGCACCGCTGGTGTGTTTTTAAACTTTAGTCACACGCTGCATGGCTTCAGATGGTCACAACATGTGACTTGAGTTGCACGAGACTAAACTCCTCCTTTTATCATCATAACATATATTACAAAGTGCAAGGAGGGAGTAAGAGCCGATGTACATGTGTCCACACGTGTCTTGTGTGAGTGACACTGAAGCGTTATTTTGAGCTTGTCTCAGCCAACATAACAGAACGGGTGGAAGGCATCATCCACCCGCGTCCCCTTTGTTTGCCATATTTCACTCTTGCTTCCCTTTAGCCTTGATCAACCCTTTGAATTACAATAAAAGCAAAAACCTAGCATTCGGACCAGTGACACAAATCAGTGAGAATGCACTGCATTGTTTTTCTACTTCCATAGCTTTAAAATTTGAGTACCGAGTACTACTTCATTGGTATCATGATCATGTTTGAAATTCTAGCATTGTGACAATTCTCCTGCCTTTAAACAAAATATGTTCCCTATAAATGTTAGTCAGTGGTGCTGTAATCTGTGTCAGAGTATGTATATACTCTCTCTCTCTCTCTATATATATATATATATATATATATATATATATATATATATATATATGTAGAGAGAAAGATTTTCATAATAACAGTGTGGAATGTTCTACAGTGAGTATATTTAGCCACAATAATGGCCGTGTAAACAATATGTGTTCTTGAAATCCTTGAGACTTCCCTTCACTTTGATTCCCCACCACATTTGCTGTCAATGGGTCCTAAATGCTGGAATGTGACACAATGTAAAGTGACGACTGAGAGGAAGAGAGACAAAGAAAGAGGGAAGGACTGAGAAAGAAACTGTAATATTGAGCTGTAAAGATGGCTGCCTACAAATAAGCTGCATACTTCCTTTTCAGCAGTTCACCACATATAAATGTGCTGTAAAAGGAAATGATCTCAAGAAAACTAAGTCATTTATAGATGACACAAATATGGCCAAATTCCAGGTGTCCTTCATGAAGTTTAAAAATAACTATTTTGTTGGCTTTGACAGTGAGGAAGATGAAGAAATAAATGGCCTCTAATGTCAAAATTTATCCACTGATTGAAGAGTGACAACTACTACACACACTACTCATATCTACTTCATATTATTATCATTATAACTATTATTATTAGCATGGCCAAGGGTTGTGCAAACAGTATGTGCATCTTACAGACAGACACAGAATAATTCATATATGCATTAATTTAATCCGTTATATTGATCTATTTTAATTATTCACTACTTGTTTTTATTTAGCCCAACACTGACAATGTAACAGAGGCTTATTCTACCATCTCTATGAGCAGAAGTTATGACAGTCAGCAGCAAAGGCCTTTTATTATCATGTGAGAGATGTGTGATTTGTTTTGTTTTTTGTTTATGTGTGTTTTGTTTTGTTTGTTTAAACCGTTTTAAAAACCAACTTGGAACACCGTAAGCCCGCCCCTTAAATAGATTAATTAATTTAATCACAAAAAACATGAATAATTATTACTTTCAACGCACACTGTATGTCTGTATTGATGCATTGTTTACATACAGTACATCTATCCATCCACTGTCTACATTGCAGGGGGTCAAGAGCCTATCAGCTACCAGGTTATTGCAAGGTACACCCTGGCCAGGTCATCATAGAGCCAGCTCAAAACCACTCATGCTCCATTATATGAGCATATAAAATGAAAAGTGAAAAATTTTAGCATTATTTAAAAGAAAGGCAAATATAAAAATCACATAAATAGACATCGACCGTCACAAAAACAACGGATTTCATGCATTTTTCACGCATCAATCTGAAAGTGTCAAACATCAGCTTCAGCTGACATGAACTGGGTACATATCAGGCTTTAGTGATCCACAAAGACAAGCCCCACATAAACATGCCCCTAATCATCCCTGCATTCAGCAATGATTTGTAGTCGCTTTTTTTTTTTTTTCTTTCTACCCCTTTAAGAACAAACAACCTTGACCTCACACAAGGCAGCTGACACTGCCTTCCGACACCAGCGTTTGTCTTTATGGGCATCAGAAGTTCAACCTCCCAACAAAAGCCTGGAATACTGACCCCAGACACGTGCCAGTTCAACTTGTTGAACATAATTTATCATTTTCAAAATGTCCTGGCCTTCCTTCTTCTAAAAGCAAATGACTTATGTTACAGACATGCAGGATGTCATTTAAATGCATCAGAGAAAGCAGCAAAATGCTTTCAGTTCATTATAGTGACACTGGTATGTAGAGAAGGATTGGAAAAACATTCGCAACATTCAGTCACACCATTCAAAGTTTAAATTCTAAGAATACAACAGGGCTAGTAAAACAAATATGCTGGCAATACCTAAGCATTTTTGCTGAGGCCATGAATTGAGTTGTACACCAAGCATCAAAGCCTGTTTGCAGAGAAAATGTGTAAATCACAAGTAAAAAAAAAAAATGTTATCATTTCTAAATTATTTAAACAACATTTAATTGAGAAATGTCAAAAAATAAGAATGTTAAAACTGTGCAAGTTTGTTTTAATGATTAACACATGTCATTGTGGAGTCAGACATCTTGTACAATATTCATCCCCACAGATCTCCACAGATCTTTTAGCTATGAAACCTGCCACAGATTTGATGAGCCTTCCCTCTCAGAGAAGGAGCAGCATTTCCTGAAGTTGCAGACAATTGTTGAAAGTGTAAACAAAGGGTTGTTATCAGCAAATTATGTTATTTTTACCAGGCATATTTTACACTCTGCAAGCATTTCAGTGCTTTTTGGTGAGTTAAATGAAATTCTAAGTGTCCAGATGTTTTTTTAAAAGAACCATTTATCCTTTTAATCACTTGAATTCTCCACCATGTTACCAATCACGTTTATATCAGCACAACAACAGAACCACTCCTACTTTATTGCCTTATATCAGTTGGATGCAATGTACCACTGAGAGTGTGCAACTTTATCGTCCCATTAAGGATGGAAAATCACTAATTAACAGTCAAATATATATGTGACACAGCCAGGACAAATGCAGAAATCATTTGTTTTGTGAGACTGAAAGAACTGCTGGGAAGTTCACTTTCTGTACATAATGTAAAATAATCAATTTTAGATTAAAAAAAGTCATTTATCAATCCTACACTGGAGATATTCCAGTGGTATCAGCAGTAAGTAAAGGGCCAAAGATTTAAAAGTTGATAAATACATTAAGATTAAAGAGAATAAAATAGCCTGGGAGTGTACGTGCTATAGAAATAACTAGCAGTGTGCACAATTATTTAGTAATATAGGGATCAAAATATAGTATTCACACAAAAACTTTACTAAAATATACATATTAACATAAATAATAACAGTAATGTAATAACAGTAATAAGGAAATAAAAAGAACACTATATTTTTACTTATTGTTCATCATCATATGTTGCTCTGCTGGATACACAGACCTCCTAGTAAACACAGGTTAAATAAGTGATAACACATCATACAAAAGTACAGTGTTATCTACAGTAGTCTGACAGCCGCAGGAAGAAATGACCAGTATTGTCTTTAAATTTTGCAAATCTTAATAAAAGCAAAGAGAGGGAAAAAAGTTTTCATCTACTTGTTTTGCCCTTCACAAAACAGATGTATTTTCCCTTTATAGATGATGAAGGTAAACAAAAAGAGGACGGGACATAAGATAAACATAAGATAGAAAACACAAAAGTCTTTCTGTGAAGGTGAAGCTCGTTGCAGAGAGGAAAACACATTTCTTGATTTCCAGAGGCAACCCAATTTAAAAGCAAGTAATACAAACCATTTCTAATACGCTGCTATCACCACACTTTTGGACAAAATAAAAGAAAAGAAAAAAATCTGGGGAAAAAAGGTGCTGAGAAACCTTAGAAGTATAAAATGCATAATAAACATGTAACTAACACATGAAATATCCAGATAACGGCTGCACAATAAACATAGGACTCCTTTTTTCTCTTCTTTTTTTTGTCCCAGAGAGATGGGAAGTTTTAAGAGTTCTATTCATGCTTTCACAAAAAATGAAAATCATTTTCATATCTTTTCCTGAATTACATAAGTAAGATTGAGACAAAAGAATTTTTCACTAAGGGGGAGATTAGGAACAGCTTGTTACACTGAAACTCCGAAAGAGAGGAACAATACCAAAAATGGGAAGAAAGCAATAACTACACTAACGCTGTCCAAGTTGGAAACTCAACTCAGACCTTGCCCAAGCTTCGGGATACAGAAATGTCTTTTACGGCATCAGATTTTTTTTTTTTTCTTTTTTCAACCTGCCAGAAAAATTTTTTGATCCAAACCCCAACAGAAAGTAATCTGCAGTGTCCAGTGCTGCACCTTCATAAATCGGGAATGGGGATGAATGAGCTGGAATCTAAGTGTGCATGAACACCAGGATAGTCTGGGGACTCGGTTCATATGAGCAAGCAAATTCAGAAAAAGTTTGCACCAAGGAGGCCAAACTGCCTGAACAACACATCACACAGTCACAACAACTCCTTCACGACAGGGGCGATGTCCCCTGAAACTGCCGCTGACCAACAAGAAAGAGGGAAATCAGGCTCATTGGTTGGCCAGGACCAAGGGTAGCAGGAGAGGCAGCGAGCTATCTACCATATTGCACTACGGCGCATCCTACTGAAGGTCACTTCCTCTCGTTGACTCAATGGATGGTGTGTTTGCTTTAACACTGTAAATTAACCCTGGCACAGTGTGAATGAGCATTCACACTGCTCCAAACGAACCATATTTTCCATGGACATGGACCAGGGCTGGTTTCAAGCAGTCCAAACAGTGCCAGTGTGAATGCGCCCTAGAGGGGGGCCCTAGGGGTTCCTTGCAAATGAAGAATTCAAATCAGTAGGGCTGATGTGAATGCTCCCTATTAGTCTCTGTATTTATCATTTCTGAAGACAAATTCTGCTTATTGATTTACTGAACAGCTGTTCACTTAAAGATAGAGCCCGAAGTCCCCCCACCTTTTCTGTTTCCAAACAATAGTTTTCAAACTAAAGGCCCCTCCCTCTCAGGCTAATGGCTGCCTCGTTCTTCAGCCTATTCAGCTTTAAGCCTCTTTTAGAGCTCAGAAGTGGGTAAAAGCCAAACCAGTATTAACCCTGGTTTTCCAACGTGCACTATCTAAGGCGCTTACCTTTTCTTCGGTGCATCCGCCATTTTTCTTCTTTTTTTTTTTTTTTTTCCTTCGAGAGTTCGAGTGACTGGCTTCTGCTCCAATCATGACCTTATTCCCACACAGCGTCATGCCCTTACCTCTCTCATTGCCTGGTGATATAAAAAGAAATCTCCACCCAGAAACGTCCTGACCAGATGAAACCAAAGCTAAAGAGTGAATAACAGACACGGGGAGTTGCATTCAAACTCACCACTGCATGCGAGTAAAGGCCCAAAGGCGCGGTTTGAGACAGACTTCACTTGCACAAATCTAACGTTTATTTTCAGGGGGGAAACTTTGAACTCTACCATTAAAGTGGGACTTGTATAATTATTTGCAGTCATTTAATTCGTAATCTTGGGTAATTACATTTGCACTCATTACTGCAATGGGTTAAAATCATTTCAGAACACAAGAGAGCTTTTGACTGGAGGATGCAGAATGAGAGGATTTAGCTAAAGTATCTTCTGAATTGTCCAATTCAAACTCCTGGAGGCTTGCCACTGGGGTGGACATAAAGGTGATAGGTCCTTATGAGCATGCACTACGGTACTTGTGTTGCACCAGTCTGGATGCTCCAATAACTTAAGAATAAAAAAGCTATGACGTTTACAAGCATGACAGCACCTAAAATCCATCCCTACATGTCTGAGCCTCAGATCCAGAGTATGAAGATAGTACAATGAACCACCACAACACAGATTAGAGCAGTACATCTTCATTAGGCAAATATGACCCTTACATATTACCTGCTATTGTACAACATTGTGGATTATGTCCTCTTTGAGTTCCTTACCGTGTATAAACATATTGTGTATGCATTTCCTGTATACTTAAACATCTGTTGCTAAGTTATAGAATGTGGCCCAGTAAAAGGGCCAAAAAGCACTGGGCAGTGGTTGCTAAGGATGTAAGAATATTGATAAAAAGATAAATCGTGATATAATTCCGACAGTTGGTATGACCATTTCAGATTTTAATTATCCTAAAATCGTGATTATTGCACTTTGAAAAACTCACAGTGATGCTGATTGCCTGGAAAAGCAGCAGCTCAGACACAGTTTGCAAGATTTTGGCCTCTGAAAACATGGAGGAAGACACGGAAGGACCTGCATGGACAGCTCTGGGGAAACTATTTATTTATGGTGTCATTTTAATATTTCTGCAACATTACTTTGTATAATATGGCAGTGTTGCTTTTAAATGCACATGCGATTTCTACTTAGGGTACATAAAAATGAAAGTGGCCTTTCTGGACCAGTTCTTGTGAAACCTGTAAGACTAGATCAAGTTTTTTAGCACTAAATGGAAAGAAAAGTAGTCTTGGTTCTTACCTACAGTTTGCATAAAATGCAGTTTCTTCTTATAGCCATAAGATGCCATCTTTAATGCACATTTATATGCTTGATATTTACATTACGCATGTTTTTTCAATCAACAGACAGCCCATTATGCTTGTTAATTGTTTTATTATTTTCTTTAATAAAACTTGGTGAAATTATTTCAGTGTGTGTGTAGTAAGTTTTGAACATTTTAAACACATTTCAATAACACTGTGATAATAATGACAATCAAGATAATTTTGGTCGCAATAGCAGTGACGTGAAATTTTCATATCTTTACATGCCTAGTGGTTACATATTTGTAGCAGGGGGCTATAAATTTATCTGAAAACAACTATAGTGCTGATGTGATCGATAATAACCTGCACCAGTAACTGAATGGCACAGTTACAAATGAAAACACAACTACTTATGCTAGCTAGGTGATAAATTCAGCATGTAGAACAACTACTCATTGGATTGTCCATTGGCCTGGATGTATCATAGTATTGGAGAGGCTAATGACTAGCTTCTTGGGGCTGGTGACCTACTCCCTCCATTTGCAAGAAGATACTGATTTAGTACTGGAGAGGCTAAGAACTAGCTTTCCTAGGTTGGTCACCTGTTGGACTAAATAATCTTCCAGCTGTTAACTAGCAAGACAATCCAGGTGTTATGCCTAAACTGATGACCTGCTTGAGTTGACACTGTCTAGGCTGACAATAAGTTTGCAAAAGCAAGCAATTAATATGAATAATGTTGGTATTTTATAAAGAGGGGGGTAACTATTACATCAAAGCTAACAGCCAACTAAATCAAGCTACTTTGGTTACTAGCATGCTACAGCTAACTAAAAATGCAGTAACATGCACCCTTTAGTAGGGGTGCACTGTTTGGAGGTGCATATAAAGAAATCCAACAAGATAGCAGCCACGTTCCAAGCAAAAATAGCTGTGTTGTGTTCTCTCTGCACAGAAAATATTAAACATGCTTTAGTTTTTTTTCCCCTGACCACTCTGACAATCCATTGTTTTAACAATGTGGATAAGCCAGAATACATGAACAGACATGCCATGAACCCTTTAAATGCCACAGTTGCCCAATCAGTTTCCCAAAGCATTAATAGTGCATCATTCACATTTTTTCAAGCAGCAGTCATGCTCCAAAACATGTTCAGAATCTGGTTTGATTTGACACCAGGTTATAAAGTAAATTAGACCTTTTATGCTGCGTGTGTCAAGTCCTGGTCCTGCCAAGACTCTTAAAAATGATGTGTGCATGTTTGGCTCAGTTCTGTTTGCTGCCAAACCCATTAAAACAAAACACAGTGCAATGTTGAAGATATTCAGATTACGTGAATGTCTGTGTATAAATGTTGGGGGGGAAAGCCCGTCTGACAAATATGACAGTATTGTGATTAGCAAGATCAATAATACAGCATCTCAAAAAGAAAGAATCAGAAAAAATAATTTTGTGCGCTTGTGTGTGCACCAAAGTACATGTCTCCTTGATCTTGCCAGAGACAGCCTGTCCCCTGGCTCTTTGCCAGTGGAAATTAATGTCAGGATCAGCTTACATTTAAGTCACACATAACATCATTCTAGAGAAGGTGGACAGACATTGACCAGCTGAGCAACAGGCTGGAGATAAATGTCCATCCTGAAGCTTTTCAGGGGCTGAGCTAGCTGCTGCTCTGTGGTATATTTAGTAGAAAAACAAAGTACTCAAAAGCAGGAATACACTGTATGTGCATGTTTGAAGTGTATATTAGCCCTTTCCAAATGTGAAGACATAACCTTATGTGAGGATAGGCGTTATGTGGATCTTGTGAGGCCAGAGAGCTTTTTCTTTTTCCATATGCCAAATGACATTCTGGTGCGAATGTGTGTCCAAATTAGAGGATGTAATGGAAAGAGAGGGTGGGTATAAGGCAGAAGGACAGCAGGGGAATAAGGAAAAAGGAAAGAAGGAAAGGACAACCGCTGGGATCAATTACAGACCCCAAGCCAGATCCTGCTGTGGATAAAGAATCATGTGGGAAAAGAGCAAAGAGAAACAGAAAGAGTAGAGGAAGAGACCGCAGGGGAATAATGACAAGCCCTCAGGTCCTTGATTCAGTTCTAATCCAGTATGCACACCTCTTCATTACTGTATAAGGAGAACTTGATATTACATTTAAGCCACTATAGCAGAAAACAACACTGTAGGATAAACTAAGGATGTGTCTAAAAGCTTAACTTACTCCAGCTATCCTTTCTGATACTGGGTATAAGCAAGTCTACCCAAAAATAAAAGGTAATCCACAAAGGATTGGCAAATTTTAATATCCAAATAAATTCACCAATGCTAGGGGTGTAACGGTATGGGTATTTGTGTCGAACCAATCGGTACACCTCTCTCGGTTCAGCACAACTCTGTGCCAAACTGCTGAGCGCAGGATTTGTTTATTTAGCTCTTTATTGTTTCATTAGGTTTTTACGTGCCACTGGACATAATTGAGTGACGGACCAGCAGAACTTCACCTCCACTTGGTGCAGCGCGCTTACCATCCTGTTTCTAGCAACTTATATCAACACGACACATGAGCTTGTTGAGCTACTGTAGAGAAAGACCGTCAAGCCTCCAGTCTCTGTCTGGAGGCACCTTGGTTTTGACTAAGAGGGAGGAAGGAAAGAAAGGCCGACAAAACAAAAGGAGTATTAGAATCTGCAAAACTGTGGTTGGGTATGCAGTTTTACGCATCTAAAGCGGCAACACACAAGTTTGAATATTACTGCTATGACTAGAAAACAGACTAATTTAGTGCAAACGAGGGTAAAAGCAGCAGTATGTTACTTATTTATGCATTCTTTTATTCAGGCAATCTGACCAGAAGAGTAACCTGCTGTGACGTTTAGTTTCAGTGATGAGGATGAGTGAAATGAAAGTGGAGCTGTTTCTGTTAAATGCTGCTCTTAAAACTCAGATGGTGTCACTTTAGAACTGAAAGCATGTTTTTTTTTTTTCACTTTTTCATTGAAAAGTTTAAAAACCAAATGGCAGGATTTTACTTTAAAATATTTTATTAATTCATGTTTATTTTTTCTCATTCAAACAATATGGCAAAAAAACAAAAACAAAAAACAAACAGCTTTGATGTTAAATTTTAGTGAACTTGTTAATAAAATTTATTTGTATTTTTTTCCAATACTATACTGAAAAAACAAACTAACTGTGACTTGTGTACCGTGGTACATACCAAGCTGTGATTTTTGTGTACTGTTACAGCCCTAACCACTGCACATAGAAGTTGGAGTGTAACACCCACCTTTCAGCACGGCGTGGCTGTTGGGGCACTGGGGCAAAGGGTAGGGTAGAGCAGAGCGAGCACCGAGAGCGACTGTGGCCTCTAGAAGTGCTCCAGTCAGCAAGGAACACACCGATGTCCTTTGGCCACAAGCGCGATACCACCTAGAAATGAAAATTTGTTAGCTATTTGAGTTTGAAACAACTAGTGTTATGAACAGTGTTTCCATAATGTGCTGTACTGGAACGCCTTTCTTTTGAGTCCCAAAATGAACAAGAGTTCAAGAGTTGCCCTGAAATCTCCTTCTTATGTGGCACACACTGTTATGGAGATCTGGAACAAGGACACCATGGCCATCTTAGCATAAATTCAATTATTTACTATTAGGATAGTCCAAAGTAAACTGTGCTTTAAAAAGGCCATGAGCTTTTTGTGCACAGCCTACTTCATTTAATCAAGTTTAAAAAGTGCACTGGAGAACAAAAAGTCATAATGTGAAGGTTTATACAGAACAAACTTTGCCCTGAAAAGTCACATTAATATCACAAAATTTCTGCTTTTGAAATGTTAAATAAAATATCAATGACTAAATGATCATAGACACTGGAGCTCACATCAGTTTACCCCATCATTCATTAGTTAAATCTATTTCTAAGCATCAGGTTCAAAGAAAAGGGATTTAAGTGGTTCCTATTTATTACAAAGAATCCAAATTTCAAGCCTGTTATTCAGTCTGCAGCCTGCTTTTCTCTTGCCTCTTGACCTACTATCTGTAACTCATCATTTTCACACACAGATGAAAGTATATAAGCCAAGAGAGGAGGGCCAATGACAAACAGAGCTAAGAAATCATCATGGTCTGGTGTCTTCTGCCAGAACAAGCAGCACTGAGTGCTTGCTGGCTTAACAAAGAATGAAACATTCACAGTCAACAGCACATGAGATGTCTGCACCTACTTCCTGTTTATCAGTTGTTCATGTTCATGTCTGGTTCTGTTCAAATTCACAGAAAATACAAATGCCACTCATGAACGCACTGACTTTAGCGATGTTAGGAATTTTAAAGCTACATACAGTATTTGCAGCATTACTGCAGTATGAAAATTAATTCAAATTTGAAGACATAGGTCAAAAGTAATATTTGAAGCTCACAACCAGACAACAAATCATCGTCCTTATGATTAAACCAGTCTAGCACACTGAAGTCTAGATACCGCCTGACGAAATCAACTCTTCCTGGCCAAGGCTATAATCACCAAAAGTGAATGAAGGAGAAGCATCTTTAATTGTATTCATAAGTATGATAAAATTCCTTGATCCCTTGTCCTTGACAGTAAACTGCCTTGTAAAATACACAGAAACACATAAATAGTCTTAGTCCATCACCTTATTTCCATTTAGGTTCTGAACCGTCTTTGCCAATCTATTACACTTAATATTACAAACATTCTCACCTTGATTATTGGAGCTCTCTCCTTTCTGGTTTACCCAACAAATCAACCCAAACTCCAGTTAGTTCAGAATTCTGCTTCCTAAATCATTACCAGAGCCTCAGGGACCAAACACATCTCCCCTATCCTCAAACAACTCCACTGGTTTCCTGTTTCATGCTGATTTCAAATTTCTTTCCCTCACCTTCAAAGTGCTTCAAAATCTTGCTTCTCCTTTTCTTTCTGAACTCCTCCATCCTTGCATTGCATCCAAAATTCTCAGGTCTTTTTCCTCTTTCTTGCTCTCCAGTCCGTCTGCTCCTCTGTTTAAGACCCTTTAGCCGTAGAGCCCCTCTCTTCCAGAACTCTCCACGACTATCCATCTGTACCATTGAGTCTTTTCCTACATTGCCATCTCCTAAAATCCACCTCTTTAGACTAACCTGCATCACATCAGTTATGAATCAACGAACGAACGAAAGAAAGAACGAATGAATTGGCACCTGTATTGAGCAATGCTGACTACAAATCCAGGATCTGAAGGTACAAAAAGTAAACATGACAGTGTGTCTCTGCCGATATCTTTTCCTGTGCCATGTAAAACACTTTTAATTTCAATCGTAGCCTTTTAGCTAACAAGGACTTTTCATTTGATGCGCATGATTGTCCTTCTATGATTATCCTGCAGCTGTTGAGCAGATGCTGCTCATAGCAATCTGGTTTAATGTGGATCTATCTGCAAAGATTTCTGTGCAATCTATCATTTACACCCAAATGCAAGGGGGCTTCAAGACCCAAGCTGTTAAATATAATTAAGGGAAAAAATGGTTCTGGTTTTCACCATGCAAATTGCATCTTGTGAAACTGTAGCCAAACCTGGGTGGATGAGAAGGACGGCAGCTACAGGGTTTGAGGCAGATCAGATCAGGTATGGCTGGGTCGGCTTTGATCGCGTGCAGTGGATCAACAGACTCCCTGAGATGGACACATCTAGGCCAAGACAACAGGAGCTTTCTGGCAGGATGAATCAGGTTGCATTCCTCTCTGTCCTGCACATAGTTGTTGATCTGTTGGGAAAGTTATGGAGGGAAAAATTACTCAGTGGCACCATTAAAAAAATAAATAAATAAAAAGTTATGAGTGCACAGAAATCAACATTTGCTTGCAAATTTTGGCTTAATTATTTTTTATATTAATAAAACATCCACCATCAGAACAATGTTTAAGGTTGTATGCAATAGACAGAACAAGGCTTTACTTTCATTAAGTATCAAAAGTTTCAATGAAAAATAAATTAAAACTAGATCTGGTTTAGCTGGATTTGCAATGATAATGTGCAACAGCAAGAGAGATTGTAAAGAGTTCAAGTCAAATGTCCTCATTAATATTGAAGCATGTCTGCATATGGGATGAAAAAGAAAAAGAAAGAATCCATTCATCCAAGCCATTTCACATTTCAGAGCATTACATAACATTTGACTCAGAAGTCATTGTCATCAGCTCCTCTGCTCTGGTGATCCTCAGAAGCAATTTCCTCTTGAAAGAAAACAAACCAAGGTGTGAAAAGAAATAATTAACAGAAAGAAATAATACTAAGGTAACAGAAGGAAAAGTGGAAACAGGATCCACACAGAGTAAGACATACAGACATGTGCAATATAGAGGTGTGAATGAGAGGGAGCTGGAGAAAAGAAGGTAGCAGACAAAAAGCAAAAAGAAAAAGAGAGAAATCACTAAGAAGCTTTGACTGAGTGAACATTTTGACCTTTTTTAAAAAAAAAGAAAAAAAAACTTTTCTTCACTCCTCTTTCCATCAAACATAAAAGGAAACGCTTATCCAGGACGACTGACTTGTTCTTTGTCCTTGGGTGAACCTGCACACAGTCTCTTCTGGCACAGATTTCAGAGAAAAGCCATTAAGGCAACATTTTGTGGCTCTATAAGTGGGCACTTATGCCTTCAGTGGGGATGGATATTACAAAATCTGACAAAATCAATACTGGTGACAAAGTAGGGGATGAGGGAAATACAAGTTTATTGAGGAAATGCCGTTTGGATGTAATCACCAGTAACTGTGTCCATTTGCACCTCTTCATAATACTGCCAGGAAAAAGCTGGGTGAAAGTTACAATCTTGTTACTTTTCATATTGAGTTCGTGTGATTTTGTGATCACAGACTGGCACTGACATAACATGCGCACACACACACACAAAGTGAATATAGCACACGGCCAACTAGTTGTCTCAGTGGGAATGGTTTCCTGCAAGGGGTGTAGGCCAAACCGTTGTCAGATCTGAGCCATCCCCGGGGAAAGAAGACATACCAGGCTGCACGTTTAGAGGGGGAAAGAGTTAGGAAGTGAGGAAGATGCCTCCTACAAATATCTGATACTTAGAAAATCCAAACTAATTTAGGTTAATAGCTTTACCAATGTTTTCCCAGTTTTCCTTTATAAAATTCATTGTCTTACATTCTTTGGTGGACTCTAGTGACTGTACCTGTATGTGTGTAATAAATAAAGCTTGTGTATTGCCCAGTTAAAACAGCACTAAAACAAATCATTCGATCTGGGCCATGCAAGTTACTTGTTTTATCTATGTTGCAGTTAATGGGCTTTCTTTATTCCATACCTGTAGATTACAAACAGTCCTACCCAGACAGACAAGTGCAACAACTGTCATACACATCCAACCACTAGCAATGAGTAGTTTATTGTTTATTTATTCATCCTTAACAAATAACTTCACTGTCTTAACCTATTTCAAATCACTAATTCTCATTTGATGCTTTATCATCTGTAATAGTAGTAAAACAGAGGCCTCCTGCTTGCTTGACAGATGACTGAAGCAAGAAAACTTATGGGTTGAAGTGCTTGTACATGACTGCAGGGAATATGGTGCTGCTTTTGATTGACAAAGAGCAGCTGGCTTCTTACACACACATACAAACAAACAAATTTTCATAGTACACTGACATGTAGCCAGACCTTTTAGGAAAGATCACAAAAGCACATAAAGTACTGTATGTAGTACTTAAAGGAACTGTGTCCACGTGTCAAAAAAGTAATCAATAATTAGGTATACAGTACAAATAAATCCAATTCAGCTTTATCTGTTACAGCACCAACTCACAGCAGTCCTCTCAAAGTACTTTTTAAGTTACAGTCCAATTCCACACCAGTCCAATTTAAAATAACTGTGTTCAAATAAGTTAATTCATTGTAAAAAAAAAAAAAATAATAATAATTTCCTAGCTAAGTAAGCCAACAGATTGGTAAATAAATAAAGAAAACTGTCAATGCTTGCTGAGAATAAAACAAGATGTGAGGGAAAGGATATTTTTCATTTTGGTAGCTGCAGTTACAAAAGACACGGGAGCAATAATTGTATTTCAGCTCTATTGCATAAGTATTGTACAGGTCATTCAACATCAGTATGTCCGGCATGTTCTTCTTCATCACAGATTACATTACCACTGATCATGCCATTCAGCTAGTTAGCAGAACTGAAGCTGTGTTAGGCAGTTGCTCCTAATACAGCATTGTATCTCATGTTACACTGGGTGTACAGGAAACGCTAATGGCTTAAGCTGAGGATAGGGAAACTGTAATTAATGAAGGCAGCTGCACTAATTCAGTTCAACCTTCTTGTAGTTTTGCTACAGACGTTGGTTATTAAGAGCCAGCATTTCTGTTTTAACAGTAAGTGTTCACTCCTGAAATATTTCCTCCACTCAAACCTTTATTGGTCAGCAAGTTTCCTGTCTGAACACTGACAACAACCACAACAAAATGACAGCAAGGACAAGACTGTATGGTCCAGTGTGGTTGGAAGAAATTTTTTAAAAGGTTTATGAGAAAAAAAAAAAAAAAAGTATAAAGTTATAGTGTGAGAAATAACCTCATACAAGTGATAACTTATCAAGATAACTTACTTTCAGTCAGCAGTGAGTCTGCCTTAAGTCCCATTAGCACCCTGTTGGGTAATTTCTCTGCCTGGCAACAGCTATACTGGAAAAGGATTAGAAAGGGGCACTGAGGTGCATCACACACACTACTGACCTTTACACTGGAATGCACACACTTACAAATATACACATATACATGCTAATGCTAAAAACCAGACATGCAAACACTGTGTGACTCATGCCCGTGCCGTAACCCATATCATAGCTGATGCAGTCGGTATGTATGAGCACGCAGGACACTGGAGAAGCTGAGATTGTCTCCCTGAAACCCAACCGCTCACATCTTGAACTCTTTACTTTGATGTCTCCGACTAGCCCTGCACAAGCTCACATATTTACATGATGACATTTTCTTCTCACACTGACAGACATCAACACACTCTTCATAGTAGTTAGTTAGGTACTGTCATACCATAGACCTCAGCTGTCTGCAAAATACTCCAACAATGAGTGTGAATCATCAGTAAAGTCTCCATCTAGCTATAGTATGTATCCAAACACAAACAAGGCCACAAAGTTTTATCTGGTAATGACATCAAATTTAACACAATGGTTCACATGGGATTAGACAAAAATCCGACAAACTCTCCCACGATGCTGACACTCGAGAAACAGAAATGCATCATTTCGCCTTAAATCTACTTTTAGAAGCATCCTAGTGGGTCGAGGTTAGCCAAGGTTAGCCGGGGTCAACTGGCGTCACTGAGGACAAACTCTGTGTGCCTCTGTCTCTTGAATATTTACAAACCATCTTTCAGTTGTGTTTTTGGAGAAATGAAGATGATTCAAAGCTTTCGGTTTGACGAAGAGATGTCGTGTGGAAACATATCTAATTCAATAATAATTATGAATTTTTTAGATATCAAGTACATAAAAAGATCTGTATTGTATCACTTTAATGTGTTGAACTTTAAGTACATTTTCCAGGTCTTTTTTGTTTTATATCTTTTTAGAGTAAAGTCACATATCTAAGTAGAGATTTCAAACATTTCCCTTCAAAAATCACCCAAATAAGGCAGCTTTTTACTTTCTTCTTTAAAAACATTTCAGTTTTATGATATAGTGAACTCTATAATCAAGTCAGTTTTCCGATGCTCCTGCTCGGCCACATATTTGCACTTCCTGAACTCAGATAAACTTAGCTGGATCTCTGCACTGCTTCATTCTTGCAATATTGTAAATAATTTGAAGATTTAGGTCTCACATTGCCCCTTATTCCTAAAGTCAAAACAACTTAGAGTCTGTGTTTTTTAATGGGGCAAAAATGGTGTTGACAAATGTGTCTGAGAGAATGAAGAAAAAGTCCTTCCTGCGTGATCAACAAGACAAGCAGATTTGAATCTACTGGACTTTATTAGTATTTAAAAAAAACTCGGTGAGGAGCCAGGTACAGTATGTTCAGCAGCTCTGGTATCCCAGCACCCAGACACTCTCACCCCACCCATCCTAGAGAGTGCAAACCAAATCAGAAGACATAAACCAAGAAAACCCAAACATGCCAAGACATCCTCAGTCAGCTTGAAGCTGTGGTTGCAATCACCGGTTCAGATTTATGTGCATGGACACCATGCACTGCTGTATCTCTCCAGGCAACTTCTAAACCTGCTTTGCATCACCAAGAAACAGACAACCTCTGTTCTGTCCTGCTCTGTTCTAGCCTTTACAGTCATTGCTTGTTACATTGTTACAATGTAACATTTGCTTCCTTGCACCCTTACCCTGGCTTGTTTATGGGCAAATTACAGGTGAAGTAAATCCCACCTCCGATGAGCAATAAGGATGCAGAGGAGAAGGAAAAAAAATAAAATGACAAGTGTAAGACAAGTGTAAAGGCTATGGCTCAATCTCCAAATGTATCTGCAGTCAGATACAAGTATGTTCACCCTCTTTCACATGCTGATCACTTCAAGCGCTGACATATTTTTAAGCTATTTTATACATAAGATGCGTTTCACATAGAAACTGGAGGACAGTGAGGGCCCGCTAGCTGCATTACCCACTGCATTTCATGGAAGATTTGTGTGCGTTTGTGTGTGTATGTGTGTTGTGGTTGTTGTCCTGCTACAGATTATATCTTTTTTCTGTTTAAGTGTTTTGACTGTGAGAAATTTTCACCCATAATTTTGCTCAATCTGTGAATATTTTCCCACCGACAGCCACACAGTCTCAAGCAGAAATAATACTCTCCAATGCTTTAAAAGTTGTTTTCATTAAAATAAGCTCCTGCTTACTGTTTTCTCACTATGGTAGATTTAATTTTAGCATTATCTGTCGCCTATTCTTCTAAATAGAAACTAAAATTACCCTGCTTTATCTAAATGATGTCATTCACTTCTCTATTAAGAAGACAGATCCATTTGTTAACTTTTCATTATATGTAAGAGTTTAATTTATTAGCTCTGGACATATACTTAGTTGATTATACGCCACTCTATGTCATATTCAAGTCAAATTTATTTAATCAGGCACATTAGGGAAAAAAACTTACTGAA
This sequence comes from Atherinomorus stipes, assembly GCA_023101725.1. Lineage (NCBI taxonomy): Eukaryota > Metazoa > Chordata > Actinopteri > Atheriniformes > Atherinidae > Atherinomorus > Atherinomorus stipes. Next base: position 153,784 of record JALJCO010007186.1, on the reverse strand, counting down.
GTGCTTTATTGGTGCCTAAAATTTACAACAAGAAAATAAAAATTGATACAGTTGAAAAACAAAATACAAAAAAAACACATTAAAACCATTAAATAGAAATTAACAGACAATCCTTTGTTTATTTGTTTATATCCCGATCTATCTTCCCCTTGTCCCCCTTTATGCCCTTGGCTCCGCCCCATCTCCCCCCTCTCCCTGGTCCTTTTTTCTTTTCTGCCTCTTTTTTTCTTCGGCTGGGTGTTTTTTGTTTTTTCTTTTCGGGTGTTGGGTTTCCCCTTTCCTTTCCCTCTCTTCTTTTTTTCCTCCTTTTTTTCCCCTCCTTATCTCCTTTCCCCTTCCCTCATCTTTGTTCTCCCTCCTTTCCTTTTTTCCTTCTCTTTTCAGCTCACCACCTTCCCCGCTCGTCCCCCCACTCTCCCCCCCTGCCTTTTATAAGTGAATAACAGCACAACCTTAGGCTAACAATTAAAGACTCTTAATTCAAATCATTACGTCAATTTTCTGCGAACTGCAAGCTAAGTGGAAGAAAAGGGTCTTGAGTAGGGTCTGAATATGTCTACTCATAAAACATTTTGTATATGTAGAAGTTAAAGGGACTTCAGGCAAGATTAAGAAATGAAACTCGCGACTGGTGCTTCAGGTAACTGCAGCCACAAGCCAAGCCGTCACGGGAGCGTGCACAAACTGAAGCTATAATGTTGTTTACTAACCTTTTTCTTTGTAGTTACACTTAAGTTTTTAGTGGTCTTTCAGTTGATCTGGATCGTTTGCTGACGGCAGAAGAATCCCATAACTACTGCTTACAGTGTTTGAATTTACCGCGACAGTCTTCTTCCTGTATCAAAACTGCGGATGCAGCGTCATTTGACGTCACGTCTGCAGGGCAGCGCGGGAAATTCGGACACCGAATTGCAGCGCATTTTCAAGGCAACGGAGAGAAACGTGGGTGGAAACGTTATTTTTGGTATTTAGCGCTTCATCACCCATTAGTATTAAAAAAAATGGACATGCATGTTTGTTTGTTTTTTTATTCCTGCCTCTAGTCCCTTTAAGTGTTCCACAGATTCAGTGCAACTAAGAAAAAGATCGATTTCTTCTTTTTTTAATCTACATCTGTATCTCTACATCTACATCTGGACACATCTAAGAGAAAGGGGCTTGTTGCAGCGCTCATACAGTGTAAATTTAAAGATCTAATTAAAATGGTGCCAATCACGTACCAACCAGTCAATGAGAGTCTAATAAACTTTAGTGCCCAAACTTCTGCAAAACCTATAACTGCATCTTTGCGTACAACTATGTGTTTAGAAAGATGCATACACAGATACAGGCTGTGTATGCATTACCACATGTGTAATGGATGTATTTAGGTGAGCTGAAGAGTGCACGTCTTGTTTCCAAGTAAGCTTTTTGAAAAATCAGAACTTAGTTTGCTGTCTGTGTCAAAGTTTTAGCCACTTATAAATAATTCTACAGCTGACATTTGTATTCATGCAGCAATCCCACTGTCTTGGCCCAAAGATGACAAAAGACTCTTACGGATAGACCCAGCCTTGGTGACTACATTAAAAAGATGAAAGACAAGACAAAAAGAGTTTACAGTGACAACTTGACTGACAACAACATCCGCTAAGCTGACATAGAGGAAATGGCTGAATGACTGAGAGCAAACTAGAGAAGAGCTGAAGAGACAATATATGAAAACTGAAAGTAACTTCTGGCACGACTCACAATTCACTGCAGGTCAAAGTCAGATGTTCACACGGTGGAGTGCAACACTCATCCTTTAGTCATTACAAGAAAAGCACTTTCACCTCATCACTCCTGTTGTATAACGAACAAGTAGAAACTTCTGCCCGTAACACTGGTTTGTAGTCGGCCAATAAAACCAAAGAGAGCACAAAACTATGAAGATGAACTGAAATACAGTACAGGGTTGTACGGGGATGGGTACAGTTTACATTTGAATCGATAGGGTACCAAGTTCTGGTGCCGGTACCCAACGGTACAAATTTTCAGGACTCTTGTGGTTTTCTTTTGTTCTTGTGTTTATATGGTAATAACTGGTGATGCACGATAATATCGGCCCAATATCGTATTGGCAGACATAGGCAATATCAATATTGGTCCAATATCACCATGATCTCGGCTGATATTCTTTTTAATTTTATTTGTTTATTTGATAGGGGAAGAGCATATAGAAAACAAAGAAAAATTTCTAAAAATGCCAGATCTAGTCAAAAGGCCAGATTCCATCTGTTGTCCCAAGCCAGATTTTTTAAATGCTCCCTGAAATGGGTAAATACAGAAATATCAAATTAATATTTAATATTATTATCTCATATATAACATGCGCTGTTTGGTGTCAAACCCACGGAATGCTGTGTGTTTGTTTGTTTATCTTTCTTTTTTTTAATCCATGAGGTATGGGAGCAACATAAGGCCGCACTCACCATGCAGCATTACGACTTCTCCTGTAACTAGATAAATTTTGGTTATCAGAATTAGTTGAAATTTTTCATATCGAGCATCTCTAAGTAAAACAGATTTCATATGGCCTTAAGCATGCTAAGATTAACAGCTCAGTAGTTGGATTAAAATTGTGACATATGAAAAGCAATGCTGCATGCACAGGAGTGTACCAGGCTGCATCCAGCGACAATGATACACATAATGATCGAAATATAATTTTGTATTTTAAAAACATTTGACTTGACTCCACAAAGACATTTGCAGATTAAACCTATAGTAGCTCAACAATTTTTGAGGGATGCTCTTTGTTGTTTGAATGGAATTGTGTCTTTTACTGCTATTATTTACAACAAATGACTACATTCTTGTGCATTTAGAAATAATAATAAAGAAATAATCTAAATAGCCAGCTTTTTGTTCGTTGTTCTAGATAAGACAGAGCTACTTAAATATAAGTCTTTTTATTGCTGCATCCAGAGCAAAAACTTCAAATTATTTAAAGATTATATTAAATTTAGGTATTGATGGAAATTTTTCTTATCGTCCATCACTAGTAACAACAGATTATTTTCTCATTTTCAACATAAAACTTTTAACCAATGTATCAAAGCAAAATCCAGCTGTTTTTATTCTATATGGTGTTGGCAGCATCTGGGAACAGAGAGGGCCATTTTAATGAATTAATAAAGCAACAAGGAAAAAGACGGAATGTTCTCAGACACTGAATTGATAATGTGGTGGCCCAGACGAGCGCATTCGATCAGCCACTTGATTTGACAGGTCCTGCGTGCTGCGGCAACTGATGTCAAGCGCGTGATGCGACGTTCACATCCGGGATAGATATCGCCAACTCTTTCACTCCCCCACAGTCAAAAGGAAGCACTTACGTACCAAAACATGGTATTGTTTATTTTACATGAATCAGTACTCAGTAGTACTACCCACAGAATTCAGTAGGTACGAATAAAAGTACAAAATTCGGTGCCCATCCCTAGGGTTGTAATTGTTCTAAAAGCAAGGCATAAATCAAAATATAAACTCCACAGTCTTCAACATTTGTCAGTATCAAAGACAGCTGAAATTCAATTGTACTTTCAAAGAGACTGATACCGTACATGTCAGCATAACTAGCCACAGTAATTTGCTCATAACTGGACCATAAAAAAATCATGCATGCAGTAACAGGATATTAAGCTCATAAAGAAATGTCCAGTAAATATAAGGTGAATGCAACTGATGCATGGCTATTTGAGAACTCCCAGGTACAATAGCCAAGCTACTTTTGACATTATATATATATATTTTTTTAAAATGGGGAAAAAAATTACATTCACACTTGCAGAGAAGAAAATGTAAAAAAAAAAAAAATCAGTTCTGTCCTGCTTAATTAATGTACTTGTTTTGCAGTTCACAATATAATCCTCCCAATAACTGTTCACAAATAATGAGAGCAATTCATCAGAAATCAATAGAGTAATACGCTATACTGTATTTAGCACATTACCCCAATTTCAAAATCGAGTTGATTTCAAGGTTCCTTTAGTGGTTTGTAAATGGTCTTGGTTAGGTGTACGTGTGTAGGGGTGTTTGTAGGTATATGTGGGCTGTTATATACCTGGGTGTGTGAGGGCTTGTTTTTAATCATTATATGCATTTGTTTTTATTACTATGTGAAGCACTTTGTTTTGCCCTTGGCAGGAAAAGTAGCTTAAAATTGAAGTTTGATTTGATTTGATAGATATGAATAAAAATCTACATGTCTCAAGTTTTAGGCTCCCTAATCAAAAAACTGCACAATGGATAGATGCTATATCCACAGTTGAATACAGGTCACAACAAGATTACTTCATCAATCAATAAACTATCAAAAGGTGGTAAATTGACTTTTCTGTCAATTTCACCTCACCTAGGACATGACATTGATGAAAAATAAAATTGCAATTATACATCAACTGTTACTTCTAAAAGGCCAAATCATTTAAGTGTACACATTTAAATCAACATTTAAAAACTTTGTTTCAGAGAATAAATTTAATGAAGTGCAGCATGTGTGTATGTCACCCAGGATCTGCTTGTGTATCAGGTTTAAGACTTTCACATAGAAACTTAACACCTTGGCACTAAAAATGAATAAATGCGCAGTGATTTAAATACAATGGTGGCCTGTGCAGAACTACACATCAAAACCAGCAGCTGGATTTCAGCCTTTTCCAATCACAGGAAATCAAACTAGATTTATGACAATGGATGACAGTCAGGGAGAAGGTTGAATTTACACAAAGAAAAACTGTTACAAAAGACATCTACAAGGTTTGGAGGAAGCTTTATTAAAACAGGAGGTGCAGTTGTGATAGAAAGCAGAAGGATGAATAAGAGAACCAAAGAGGAAGAGGAGCTAAAAAAAAAAAAAAAGAAAAATGAGAGACGGGAGGGGAAAGGATATGAAAAAGGACAGCACAGCAGGAAACACAAAAAGAGGTGAAGAGAGAAAAACGCAGGGGAGCACAATGAAGGAAATGGAGAGGGAGACCAGGGGTGACTTGAATAATAATCCCCCGCTGAATTTCACAAGGAGCCGTTTCACCACAGATCCAGGAGCTGGGCCCACCTCCCAGGCACTGCCTCACACCTTTAACAAGCTTAGGGGATTGCTGTGTGGACGGTTGTGCGCATGTGCACCACAGTGCGAGGCAGATGAAAACTCTGGGTGACGGGGGGGTGACAATACCCAGTTTAGATTAGAAAAAAATATATGAACAGCAGATTTAGAGATTATTTGCTTGTGACTGCCTTTGCTGGTCATCAACTGATTGTAAAGCCAGATAATGTCAAGGTTGAAATGGTAATAAAATTAGCCTTTAAATATATATCAATAGGATAGGATTAAGCATCCTGAGACATACAGTAGAGAATAAAGAGGGAGTAGAGAGGGAATAGCAACTTGTGTTTGGTTACAACTGTGAAGTGCATGGTCATGATGTAATAGAAGTTACTATGTGAACATTATTAAACATCAATGAAACATAACTTATCTTTACTAAATTGGCTGTAAATTGACTTCTTTTATTAACAGAAGATTCACAGAGGGTAATTCAGTGAGAAAAGTACACTTAAAAAAAATAATCTACCTTATTGATCTAAGCGAGGAATCATTCAGCTGTAGGATCCAGAAAAGACAGACCCAAAGTTGAAAAAGGAAAGTAAAAAAAAAAGAAAAACTGAAAAGAGCAGGGTCATCCTGAGAGCCAAAAGAGCCTGGAAGCCATTACCCCCGAGCACTCAGTGGGACCCCTCACCACTACACTCCCCCACTTACAGTTCTCATGATGTCATACTACGGCTAGCCACTACACTCTCCTACATAACAGCACACGGCTCTGCACAGACAGCCAGAGATAAGCCTGATGAATGTTTTTCACTTTTCAAAGTTCGAGGCATAAATTTCTCTTGGTTCAAAGTTTCTTGCTGGATGTTGAACACAAAAGAGAAAGAAATTCAAGGGTGATAATTACACTGTGGTAAGTAGTATCAGACAGAAATGCAACTTTTAACTGTCAGCTGTTGTGAATATGAGCTTAAAGGTTACGATTAACCACATGATCTTTACCTTTTTTTCACCAACTTGAGTTTTTTCAAACTAATAATATAGAAAAACTTCCTTCACAAATCAAAATCTAAAAAGCCTGTCTGCACAGCTCAGCTTGCTCTTTCTCCATGTTTAAAGTACTCAAATGTCTCTTGACAGCACGACTGTGAAGACATTCATCTTAATGTACTAAACAAATCCTGCTGCTCTAACACTGATCAGGCAGCAGTATAAATCTTACAGTGCCGCCATGCAACATGATGAAAAGTTTTCTACAAGTGCAACAAGATCTTAAAGTAAACAGTTTACTTACTGTAACACAAAAAGGCTGATAGACTGAAGGAAAAACAGCAAGCTCCAATCCTTCTCAGACTGTGTACACTTTCAGAAGTGAGAGGCTTGAGCGTAAGAGCACAAGAGCTGAAGGAAGAGAGGGAGTGTAAGAGATCTTTATTACAGTCAAAGTAGCAGAGAAAGAAAAGTAGAGGGAGAGAATGAAGATGGGAAGAAAACAAGAGAAGATGGAAAGGAGACAGAGATCTGGTGATGGCTCTGTAAAACAGAGGGTACCCCCATATTAGGTTATGAGGCAACTAGCCCATCACAACCCTGCAGCATGGGGGGAGATTTTATCAAAGAGCACACTCTAAACACAGAAAGATGGAGGAGACACAAAGCTACAAGGTTTCAATCGATCCTGCTCTTGGCTCCTCTCCACTGTATAACCAATGCTTGATAAAACTCAATTAAGGCCACTGTGTTTTTATTAGAAACAATTCAACAAATCCTGACAAGGGACCAAGTGATCGTTATTTAAAGCTGACATCAGTGGAACTAATGTCATTTACCTCCAATAATCAATTCATATTATGTTAAGGCAAACTTAAAAAGAAGAAATGATTTCTTTTAACTATTTTTCTAATAAAAAAAATATACAGTAATTCCCCTTTTAATTTTAGAAACACAATTAAGAATACAGTATGCACTGATAAGAATGCTCCTGTACCAACTGAACTCATGATTAAATACCATTTCCCACAAGTTATGAGTGAAACATGGTCTGAATCCCTTTTACAGCAACATAAAGCTAAATGATCATTATGCATTAATTTGGTGAATTGGTTTGAGGTCATCAAAACAAATATGACTGAGCTACAACATCCTAGTGCTTGCTACTAGCTTTGCTTCAGTTTCTATGGCAACCTCTAATTAAAGACCGGTGTTGCAGCTTTTCTGTTGTCTGTTAAGACAGCTCTCACATGATAGCCCTCAGTACCTGCAGTTTACAGGAACACAAGTCTATATTAACATTATGTCCATCAACAGACACTGTTGACCCATTACATAGTGTTTATACAATGAAGTTAACCAGTAAACTTTAAAACATCAGCTGAAGTTACACAGATGAGCAAAGCTAAGAATATGTACAGTAGAGACTTATTATAAGATTAACATATTGATGAGAATAGTCATTTTGCAAACAGTACTGATAAAGTACCTATAAACTGTTTTTGTCACAACACAAGTTCCCCAAAAGTGCTCTGGTTTATTCAAAGAAGACTCTTGCAGATTAGTGCTACAAGAACTGAGGACCCTAGTCAGCAAATATATTCTGAGTGGACAATCACTACACAAAAGCATCTGAACTGAAGAGTGTGTAAGTATTTTAGGTTTGCACCACGACATAGAAAATAAATCAATAACCGTATGGGGTTTCATCAACTTTATACAAAGACAATCTTACACTCACCTAACAGCCACCAAGAGGAGAAAGAAGAGAAATCGCCCTGGCGCTGACTCTGATTTTAATTTAAGAATAGGCAACTAAGACATCTGCAGTATATCTACTAAAACAGAATGGATAGAAAATAATAGTGAGCTGTCACAGCTCCACAGGATGAGATTGAATATGTTAATTTAGCAACTATTCAGATTTTGTTGGAACTAAATCCCTTTGGTAATTTCTTCTATAATAAGGAATTATTGAGTATCCTCACACCTGGATACACATAATCACAGCAATCAAGGTTTAAATGAATACAGTACGTCTCATTGGATCTGCCTACTCAAGTGGAAAAATTAATCAGTTGCATGCCCAGTTGACATCAAAGTGGTCAACTGAACAAAGCAAACAGCTGGCCCGCCCTGGCTTTGCATTTCTTTGATCAATAGTCCACTAATTAGACTGGTCTGCTGAGCCTGTAATAAGGGGTGAGATTCATGATACACTTGTTTTACATTAATAGATAAAGTCTCTGATAAATGTTAATTAAGGCAATGATACATATAATGCAGCCTGGCATTATTTGGTCAACTTGTTCAACTGTGCAAACTTGAACTTTCAACAACTACAACAACAAAGACACCAGCCAACCCTCGCTATCCTTCTTTATGACTTATGATTTTTTTAGGGAGTATTACAAACATAACCCTGTTTGGATAAATAATTCTTTTTAAAAAAAAAAAAAAAAAAAAAAGCAACTAGCAGTTGATATAAAAACCAATGCTGCCCTCTGGTGGATAATTGTTTAACCCCTAGCATTAAAACTAAAAAGAATTACCAATGTTTAAGCATATTTCTTATTTCCTGTTAACAAGCTGTATTATAATTGGTGACAAACACTATTTCAGGACATTGTTATGAGACTGATCAAATTAGGACTGGGACATTTATGTATTCTAACTTTATATAGACCAGCAGATTTATCAAGTGGAGTTAATTAAACAGTTACTCTTCAAAATGAATAGATAAAATATTTGTTTTCTTGTATCAATTACTCTCTCAACTACTGCTACATTTAATTCATTAATAACAACAAAAAAAAAAAGACAGCTATCACCATTTTAAAGATCCTTCTACAAAACAAATGTAGATCAGAGGGCTTGAGGCTTGTTTAAAACTTCTAATTTAACATGAAACAAAACATGAAGTTTTAGGAGTTACAGGCACCAACATATCTGAAGTGTTTAGCAATCTATGTTAATCAGCAGGATAAAATATCTTTGCCCACTAGATGGCAACAAAGGCTGACTCATCTGAGAACGATTATGTCAATTCCATCAGCTGTCTCACTCTTTTCACAGCTTACTTTATCATAGTTTAGTTTTAAAAAGAGCAGATGAGAAAAGAGAGGATATTAAAGCCGTGCTCATTAATTCTGTTTAAAGCGCGCAGATTACATGCACACTGTCAGTTAACCCTTCAGTGACTGGGAATAAACACCTACACGCTCATGATTAGAGAGGTTTTCTCCATGATGAAAACCCCCAGTACTTAAAAGATTACATTAAAAAATGCTTTCCTAATACGTCGTGAGAAATCCTCTTGTGCTTTTGCTTTTTGGGGATTTTAATGCTACAACGTTAGATAAGATGCATTTAAAAGCATCACAAATCTGAATCAAGTTTTATGCATTTATTTGTTAATTAATTTATTCACTTTTATATTACTACATCCCTTCTTAATGACTTCTAAATTTATCAGCAAAAGAGTTAGAAAGGGAACGTGATTGCTTATTTATACAAGCCACATGTGTTACAACCTCAAATTTTATGGTTTGGGGATATTTTTTGTGGTTCACATCTACCCAAACAGTCTTTAGTGAGACTTGTTGGTAATTTTTTGTTGTTGTTTTTGTTTAAGACATTTCAAATACTAAATGTCATTACATTTTTGAAGGAATACAAAGTGATGCATATATCAGTTATGTAGGCAGAAAGCTGACAGCAGAGATGCTGCAACCCATGCTGAAACTGGGAGAGGTCTAAATAGCAGGATGATTACCAGTTAGTTAGCCTGACAGGTTTTATTTCTCCCCGATAGGTAGCTCTATATGACATGTCAAGTATTTAGATAAAGTTCTGTAAAATAAAACATTTATAGAGACTATAAATTGAATTTGAAATGTTTTTTTACTTTCTCCAATGGTGACTACTGTACACTAGACTCTTTGTTTTGGCGGGTTTGGTCCTAAATTACAGTTAAATAACTCCATCCTCTGGATCTCTTCACAGACACACTCCCAGCTCAGAAGAAGTGCAATTTTTCACACTGTCACAGAGATGTGAGAGGCCTGAGCTATCAGCCAACACACACACACACATACATTTTAACCCAGTGAAGCAAAAACACACCCACATGCAGTTTTCACAGCCATCTGTCATTCTACAAAAGCAAACACATAAAAAAGCGTTCCAACAGAAGGAGGTGCAGCAGCCATGTGCTCCTGTGCTCCAGATACAGATAAATCTATTATAAACAATGCAGCCAACAACAGTCGTGTGGAGTTTTAACAGTGCAGCCATGACATTTCAGATGCTGTCATTTTTTTTTTTTTTTTTAACATAACAGAACTCCTCACAAAGGCATGCTAGATATTTACCGTCCTACCTCTTTTTTGTGTAACAAGCATCTGATTAAACAGGAGTGTGTCTCAATACACACACACACACACACACACACACTAATCTCTGCCTAAGCCATAACACCCAGCTGGGCAAGAAAGTGGCCTGCTAGGCACATTCCTTTGTATTGGCACAACACACAGTGAGAACATAAGAGTGATAGACACAAGGTTAAATGAGTGTGAAATTTAAGGAGGGTAAGACTGTGTGTGTTTGTTTAGGGTTAGGTGCTGGTGTCAATCTCTATCATATCCAAAAATGAAGCGTTTTATTTCCCCAAATTAATTTTTTTTTTTTTGTTAAATTTACTGAAACACTTGAAAGTTGTTTCTTTAAAAATTATAATTAAAAAACAACATGAACATATGAGGACATTGAAAAATAGTTTTATTGGTTCGTCTCTGTCTCAAAACAACCATCAGATGCCCCTGTAAAAAAAAACACCAAAAACATATCTGCATGATGTAATAACACAAATATCCCTTTTAAATGGGCGTCCTGTTTTAATGATGGGGGGGATTAAGAGTTATACAAATCAAGTGGCTTTCAGGGAACGAGTTCTGGGACACTAATTTAAGATAAAGCTGTGCATTATGACACAAAATGAGGACTGAATTTTCTAAGTGATTTTGAAGCTGGTTCATTAGAGAATAATCTTACATTTACATAACATTATTTCAAGACGAACATTATTGACAATCTTCACTCGTAAAAATCACAATCGCAATCTTCAGTTTTCTCGGGTTCAAGTTTGATGTAATCACCATGTATTGTCTGGTACTTAAGGCATTAAGTAAATCTTAAGTAAGATCTTTAGCAGCAAACAAGAACAACAGTTTATTTAAGTACATTCTTTGCCATCCTAGTAACACTTCTGAAAGTTACTTGACTTCTTCACTGGTAAGTCATAAAGAAAAGAGCAAGTATTTCTTAACAGCAATGATGCACCTTTGTGGCTGCTCACCTTGTAAATATGTGCATGCATTGCTCAATTTTCACAACCAATCAACCAGATCCTCTTCATACCTTTATCTTTTAAGTTGGAACAGAATGTAGCAGTATGATTTAAACACAACATATGGTGAATAGATTTTAATGGTAAACAAAAAGCTGTTGATTGCAATGCAGCTCAGTTAGTGTTGTCATTATAATCAAAGCGACTGTAACTACCGTCCTCAACTGGATATGCTTGACCCAACAAGAAAAAGTCTGTTCAACTTGAATGAAGCTTTTGGGGTTTTTTTTTTAGGCATTTGAAGCTACATGAAAACAGATATTTAAAGAAACGTAATGGTGAGCATGACACCAGCTGCCTGATGACCCCAAAAAGTATTTTTTTTATCTTAAAGAGGCAAATACATGGAACATCAATCCCTGAAACCTAAACTCATGCCGATATGTGGCTCAAAGTCCATGTTGAAAAACCGGATATTTTATCTGGGAACACTAAAGTTGCAAACAAGCACTAATTGGCAAACAATGTGGATATGTTTACAGGAGTTGTTACCTGAGCTTTTAAATAACCCTTCTACAACATGGATGTTTAACTAGAAGAGGGCTTGAGGGAACAGCATTCAACAGAGCAAACAAAATTAAGTTTTACAAGAATTTCCATATGCCAAAGGCTGCATTTTAAATAGTGTTGTTTGGGACAGCCCAGTTAATATTTGCTCATCAGAAAGAATCAAAGCTAACTTCAGATTACGCAAGCATTAGCTACAGATTTGTGGACAGATATTAGATTTTTAACAATTCATTGCCCTTTTTTCATATAACTAGCAGTTCATTTAAATGTGGAAGATTCAGTTTTAATCATGTCCACAGCAACAGATTATTTATATCCCTTCACATCTTATATACACATTTTCCTCTATTACTGAAGTTGTTTAATGAAAGAACACAAAACATATTTAAATTACCTATAAAACAGTCATGTTATTGACAAAAAAAGTGCTTAAGGCTGCCTATTAATGAAAAGCAGTCTAAATGTTGAATTTTCAAACTTTAGGGGGAAATGACTGGATGTAAAATGCATGCGTGTGTGTGGGTGGCTCTCATTATCAGCACACAGAAAAATGCTGGAAGCTGATAAGCTCCCTTTTTTTCTGTTAATCAATCCATCCAGGAAATGATGCACAGGAATGTTGTTTTAATGAATCAAATGTGACACTGCTGTTATATTCAACAGCCTCTAACTTACCGTAAAAGGAATAACAACATATATTCAAAGTATGCTCTTATACCAAAAATTAGGAGTAAGTAACATCTTCTCTCGAGAAGTTTCTTTTTAAAAAACTGATACCAATAACCGATAAATTTCAGCTCCTAAAGGCTGATACCAACATCCGATAACACCTAATCAGGACATCAACACTATTAACAAAACCAATTAAACTTTTAACTCTTTAAATGAAGAAACATTTATTTTTTTCAGTCAAAACTATCAGCAAGCCTCTAAAACATTTTCTAAAAGATCTAAAAAAACCTATTTGATATCTCAAATGCACATCAACTTACAGTAAATACAGTAAAGGGCATTGCTTACTGATACAAAAATAAAGGTTCATTGAACTGATGCAAATACATGCATCAGGATTACAAACTGAAAAAGTGCAATCAAGAAGTAAAAAAAAAAAAAACATCAAAAATTATGCACTGACGTTAGATTTATATGGCCAATAATTATCAGTCCAATTATATCTAATTTCAATCACATTTTACAGAAGGCTGGAAAGACATCATACCGTTCATCTTTACACTGTACAACAGGTTTAAAAGCTACAGCATCAGAATACCATGCGGGATGCAAAAGAGTTGCAAAACCTTAAAACATAAAGGCTAGAAAATCAAAACTGGCGTAATTAGCAGTGTTTTAAGTGGTTTCAAAGGAAAACGAGCTGAAAATATTAAAAGCTGTTTGAAGCACTTACAAGGCTGAAACTGGCCTTCTCTTGATTATCAAAACAAAAAGTGAACAATTACAAACAATCTGAAACACAATAAAATAACCAACGTTTAAATTTCTGCTGGTGCTTTACAAATTCCATGGGGATTAAGATTGGGGAGAGCAGTGCATGACAGACAGCGAAAGACTTTTTTTCTATTCACTTTCCCACCACAGATAATCCTGAACTCGAGCTGGAAGTATTCTGGCTCAAAGTCGACTTATAACAAGACATACTGCGGGAAACAGGAAAGCAAAGAGCATCCCTAGAGAGAGGAAAGAGTCTGTGCCAAAAAACTATTTGCAAGCTCCGTCAAGGGAACAAGATATATTTACAAGCATCCACCTTAAACCCCTAAAAACGACACATTTTGAAGAAGCTAGCTTGTCACTGCCGACTGTGACATCAACTGGAGTTAAATGGAAGGACTTAGCAGGGCAATAACAGGTGGACTGCACAAATTCAAACAATAAAATGCTTCGGTGACTGTTTGATCCCTGTATGCGAGTGTTTCACTAAAATCTTAAAGGGTGCAACAGCTTTTACTAAAAAGTACACAAAGAAAAATAACACTGTTTAAGGGGAACACTGGCTATTTATTTTGCGTAGTCAATGTTAAATCCAGATAAGGACCCTTGGGATCTATTACACAAGCAGGAGGCCATACCCAAAAACTTTTTTTTTTTTTTGTCTTCTTAGAGAATAACTAACATTTTTGACAATTTAGAGCATTTGTGGAGAATAAATTCACAAAAATTTGAGCCACAGCTTTTGGGATTTGTATAGCTAAACTGAAGCAAAATACACTATACTTTGAGAAATGTACATGCCCACTAAATACAAGCATTTTAATTCTATAAAAACAGATGTAAAATGACTGTCTTTATTTCTTTGCCATCTCCACTTTGCGCTCCATTTTCTCTCTTAAATAACTCAAGCCCTCCCTTCCTCCCCCAACACATTTCTCACTTTTCTCCCATGGTAGATTTTCTTCTTTTTCCGCCGTTAAAAAATCATTTTCTCACATTTTCTCTCCCAGTGATACTCCTCCTTTACTCTCTTGTGTCACTGACGCCCTGATCCAGTCCCTCCTTCGCATAATACTGTGTTCTTTGGCTCCCTTCATTAGCTGTAGCAATAAACACACGAGTTCCACAGGATACCTCCAGAAAACTCCAACATAATCACTGTAGCATGCAGCAGTAGGGGTCTGTACAGCATAAAGTGTGTTTGTGAATGAACTAAAACTGGTTCAACATGAGACAAACGTGCTGTTTAACATTATGTTTTGGCTTCTGACTCCATTATACTCTCTAATGTTCTGTTTGTTGTCACTCTGTCTGTTGCATTCAACAAAAAATAAACCATGTCTACAGAAAATGTTGGTTTTTGCAACAACCTCTTTGACTGTATGCATCTTATTTGTATCAAATAGAAAAGCTTTCTCCTGTTTTCTAAACTTTCTCTTGATCCTGAAGAAAATTGTGCAACAACTTCAACTTCCCTCCTTAACTCCTGCTCAGAGTTGTCAGTTTCTTTGGCGACTTGTTACTCGAGGAGCTCAGATTGTGTTTTTACAACAGAAGTGCTGGCGACTCCACCATTTTCAATAGGCTCATTATTAAAGCAGCTCTCCCTGGACTTCATTCAGCCCCCATTTCTGAGACCGCAAAGGATTCATAAAACCAGTGTGTTAAAGTTTGAAACCACACTGCAGCATGCACATGAGTGTAAATATGTGTGTTTTTATGGTGAGTGTACAAGCCCACTCCACACATGGGAGACTTTAGACAGTGCTTGGCTCTGTTGTGGCTATGCATGAACCAGTAAAAAGACAAGTATATATCAAGTCGAACCACATATACAACCGTGTATGACTATACTGAATCCAATCATATGCAATTATACATCAGAAACACACTCATATGCGTAGTCATCTGCATGCTCACAGTCATTCCCAGCACCTTGGGGACCTTTTCTAAATAAAAAACATTAATAAAGACCCTCAAGTACAAAAGTTTGGCTCCTTCTCCTCTGTTCAGCACAACCAAACTGTTACTATGATCACCGTACAATCTTGAATAATTCAGTCTGTTCTGCGTCCTCAAGGCACTGAGTTACATTCTCCATGTGTTACCAGTTTTTACAGGAAGAGAAGGAAGGAGATAACAAAAAAACAACAAGAGGGCATCCTGTGATGCCACTGCTTCTCAGTCCCTACATCACGTTTGCACCTCAGAGGCTTAAAGCATAGCTTATTACCTTCTCCTGGAGGAAAGACAAAGGCTGTGTATTTGCTAAACGGTGGCTGCCAAGGCTGCTAAAGTTGAGCTTTTCCCATGAGAGGTTTGTATGTTTGTAAAACAGTCTTTTTGCTTGGAAACTTCATAACAGCCCACTGTTGTGGCTTTTTCTGTCTCACTCTATCTCTCATCCTCCATCTTCCATCTCTGTCTTACTAATTCACCCTCGGTTCAATTTCTGTGCCTGTAAATTCAAGGCAGATGCCAACTCTGCTCAGTCCATTTACACATGCTTACACACACACACAAACGCACACACAGAAGCCTCACTCATTCAGTATGTCTGTAATATGGGTAGCAGAACTAACCAAGAATAAATCATTTTTCCACTGCAGAGGCCTTCCCCGAACAAAGAGCCTGTGTGTAAGTGTCTTTGGTGTGAGTGTAAGCGTGTTGGTGCTGTTGTATTAACATATTCCTTGTACAAATTATTCATCTCCCATGCATTACAGACATAACATTTCAACAAAAATACAGCCAAGTACAATTTCTCTCCAAAAAAACCAAGAATGTGCAGCACTGCTTCAATTAAGTGTTATATTTTTGCAGAAGAGAACAGAGTTTAAATTACAAATCACGCAGCACTATGAACCCAGTGCCAATGAGAAAAAGAAATACAAGAATAATGTGGTGCAGACCTGAGAAGTAGAATGGATTTCAGCATTTGTATGCTGTGCTTACGATTAATCTTAGTATCTCAGGTAAGATAAAGAGCTGGTGTTGCTCTCCTTAATCTGTTCTTTGTAATTTTGTTCATGAGGAAATATAAATCCCCACTCAGAGCTGGGTTTGGATGAAATTCCAAACCCCTAAAATATTTGGAAATTCCATTATTGAAATAACATTATCAATTTCATCATTTTGCATATTTGCAAAGAATCTATCAGTCATCAATAGATTTGCACTACTGTCTATAATTGCCCTGATATCGGCATCAGCCAATATTGTGTTAAAACTTAATATTGATATCAGCCTGATATAATTATCAATATTTATAACAGGAGACGTATGTTGACGAACCCACGGAATGCTATTCTTTTTTTGTGTGTGTCTGTGTGGGTTTTTTTAATCCATGAGGCATGGGAACAACAGAAGGCAACGCCCACCGTACAACATTATGATGTCTTTGATAACTGCTGGATCTGCAGCAGATGCAGCAGTATTACTAATTTTGCACAAGGAATGACTAAAATGTCATTTTCAGCTTTAATTGGGATGAGTATTTGCCATGAGAAGCAGAAAATTATCGGCTCTCAGTATCAGCTGAAATTTTTCATATTGTCATCAATATATTACAAACATCCAATAAGAAATAAATAGTTTCCAAACTTAAACTAATTCAAAGGAAGACCTAAAAACCACCCGATAGAAAACATCCTTTAGATGGACAAACTCTGATTTCTGTCATCAGTATGTTAACAGCACATGCCAGCACACGACAACCAATACACCACATATTTAATTAAATGTTTGTCCAGTAAATTTCCATACACACACACAAACATACACACAAGTTGTATTTATTGCCTTACCTGCTGCAGATGAACTCCAATGAAGCGCAGCATCCCTCTGCAGCCTCTGAATTCCTCTCCCCTCATCAAAATTGGCCAGACATCCTTCTTGCTTGGACGCCACAATCTGTGATCAACAACAACTCCCCAGACATCCTCTGATATGCGCCCTGACGGCAGCGTTCTGACAATCGCTTTGGTTCCAGCACACACTGACTTGGTCACCTAATGGAAACAAGCATTTCAGCATTTCTGATTATTTCCGAGTAATTCTATCAATAAGAAATGAGACAAAGAAATGTAATTTAGATTTCAAGTACCTTCTGGTTATTCCTCAAAAACCGCCTCACCAGGACAGTGGAACGTTCTTTGCGGTTTCTGACAAACTCTTTGCTGTTCAATAGTCCCTCTTCATCCCCCTCATCACTGCTGCTGCCCCTGCCACAGTTCCCGATCCCTCCTGAGGATGACCCCAGGGTTTCAAGGGATGCTCGTCGAAGGAACAGCGTTTCCAAGGAACATTTATTAACCCGAGGCCTTCTGTTAAGCCTTTCTAAACTTGAGAATCCATCTTTGAGGCGGTGCAGGGGGATGTGTCCATTTTGATGATGCTGCCGGTGGTTGGGGAGAGGAGAACCACAGGGAGATGACACCATGGAGCTCGGCTCACTTGAGGGACAGCCCTGAGATGACAGACAAGGCGATACATAGCAGAATAAAAATCTTTTAATGACATTCCCAGTTAGAAATATCTCAAATGAGTAACCAAGCTAGAAATATTGCAGGGGATTTTTTTTTGTTATCATGTGCTATGAAAAAAGGATATCAATTTCTTGCTTTGTTACCTTGTGGAAAGCCAGCATAGATACGGGCATGCTGCTGCGGCGGATGTGTCTCTTGTGGGGGTGAGAGGAGCTGGAGCTGGGGTAATGACTCTGAACTGGGCTGGTGCTGTGGCTTGGACTGGATTCAGGTGTTTGGCAAGAGCAAGTGTTTGGACAACCACCACAGAGGGTACAGGAGTGGTGGGTGTTTCCAGTTTTGTCGCACCCTGCATCTACAATGTCCCTTGGTGTCTCCTGCTGAGACAAATGTCCTTCTAAACTTTGCCTAGTTACCATTTTTCCTTCATTATTCCAGCCACTCGACAGTTCAGCAAGAAGCTTTTCTTTGGTACTAAGGACCTTTGAGCTGTGATTACAGTCCACTTGTTCTTCATCCAAAATTGTCCCTTTGATACTATCACATGACAACTTCCTGTAGAAGAGGAGGGAAGGGCTGCTACGCTGTTTTGAAAGCCACAATTGGTCAGAGCCTCGCCATGCTTCCTGGCCATTATTTGCATGTTTGGCTTCTCTACTGGGTCTCCCTCCAGTGGATGGAGGTGAAACACGCTGAGCCAATACTGCATGCCCGGCTTGTGTCTGATTTTCTTCAGTGGCCATCACGTGCACCTGTGCCGTCCTGCTTTGTCCTTTGTCTCGCTGTGGTTATGAAACGAAAAAAAGATGGAATAAGATCACACGGTTAGGCAGATAATGCACTAAAGGACATTTAAACAAATGAAAAACTATCATGGAAAGCTCAAAAACACAAAATGGTCCACTTCTCTTTTACCAACATCCTTAATGTGAAGATTTGATGCCATACAGAGGATTTAACATCATAAGACAGTATTTAGTCACTTATAGACAATGTAATGAAAATTTTCTAAACAAAAAATGAAAAAAAAAAAGTAGTTCTACTAATTATCTAAAAACCATTGGCTGCAGGCCTAGCTGCTACTAATCAGCAACCATTACCGAAATACATCTGAATTCAGACCCAGTGTGCTGTTATGGATGTAGGCCTGAGCTGAAGCCAAAACCCCAGCTCCCAATGACCTCTTCAGTGACTAAGACAGTCCGTCCATACACAGAGTGCTCTGTGCATGCGTGTTGTGGAAACAGAAGCTTGTGCAGCTGCACAAACCAGTAGATAAAAAAACCCACCGAGGTGACCCTGGAGGACTAAGGAATTTCCTTGATAGGACGGTTGCAGTCACAGCTTACAGGACGACGTGTGTCCCTGTGTGTGGGAGCGCTATCTGAACATGAACCCGGATCTTCAGCATACATATCCAGTTGGGGTCCTGAGAAACAGAGAGAACAGAGACAAACGAATGAAAATACATCCATGGTTTGTCCGTCGTCAGCTTTCATGGGATTATGGAATATTCAAAGATATGATCACACACTAAGAAAATCTAAACTTCAGGCTAACTGAAGTCAATGAAGTAAAATTATTTAACTAAGATTTGAAGATTTGAATGTTCTTTCTGTTCATGCTGTGCTCTCATCTTTTATCTCATCAACTTGATCTTAAACAGCTATTCAGCTCAATCCTTGCACAGAGTATCAGCCCCATGGCATAGAGACATCACATTTCTCATTATTATGAATTAGTGAAAAGAGTTATTTGGAATATCTGAGTAATTAAATCTGTTTGGACGGTTACCACTGAGGTTTCTGAGGGTTTTTTAGTGCTGTTATCACAGCTCTCTCTCTTTTTTTAATAGCCCAGCAGTGGTGAACATTACTTTTAGATGAAGGAAAAAACAGTCAAGAGCTGAATGACATCCACGATACTAACAGTCCCACCAGTGAATAATGTTCAACGTATGGTTGGCATTTCTCTCACAAAAAACAAAGAAGGTCTGGCGACTCTACAATACAGAAAAAAAATAGTTCACTGTTTCTGTCCTTCTATAAATAATCAATCAAGATGAATTAGAGCTGTGCGGTGAATATTAATGTACTATGCTGCACTGAAATACGCCTTTAACAGATGCAGTCACCCACAACATGCACACATACTAATTGTGTGGTTCTGGTATCGTCATGGTGGTCAATGATGAACTGAAAAAAAAAAAAAAAGGGTGAAACCTTATAATTAAAGTGACCACAGCCCTTCGTTCCCTGCCAGAATCTGTGGGCCACAGCAGGAATGTAGGGCAGCCCCAAAAAGAGACAGGGGAGGGGGCAGCTTGACATGTAGTGAGAGTGTGTTTTCACTGAGGATAGAAAGGGAGAGAAAAAGAGGGGGGAAACAGACACACAAATACACCAAGGAGTGTGTGTGTTGGGTGTCTGCAGACTCTTTTCAAGGCTCTGTGCAACATGTGCACAGACAGCATGTCTGCTAAAGGAATGAAACAGACAAGTGCTGCATTAAAAAGCAAAAACTGACATCTAAAACTTCAAAAAGTCGTATCTGATGTGTAGCTTAATTGTGGCTTTTTGATGTATCTGACTTAATTGCTCAGAAAACAAAGAAACACTGCTTGATTTAGTCCAGTGCCAGAGTACTTTGTGAGTTCACACAGTGTATCATCTAACTGAGTTCAGCAGCACATCACAGGCACAACTCAGTGCATTGATCGCTTTTTTTTTTTTTTTAAACAAGCACTGCAGAGGAAATTCCAGTATAAAACCACAAAGAATCATTTCTACATGTATAAGTATTTAAAAGATGAGCCTGTTAGTTGAGCAATCTCAATCTGTTATGCACCTCTGGACTAAAACTACTTTACATGGAAGCAGTTCACCTGGAGTGACACTGCTGCTGAGAACAAATATCTGATGACATCTGACCTACATGCATGTTAGAGATGATAAGAAAAATTTTCACTTCTATTTCTAAACACTGCCAGGAAAAGGTAAGAAACTTCAAAGAGACTTATAAATAAGTCTGTAAAATCCCATTTTATCAAAGCCATGTTGTCACATGACTAGATTAATCTCTGTCACTATGCAGTGACACTCAAATCAACAACGATGATAGTGTCCCCTGCATGTTCTACAGTCACCAAACAGGTCCAACCAGGTATATCAAAAGTTGGTAAGGAATTTGTGCAACTGTAGCCACAAAATGTGACGGCATATCCTGTCAGCGCCCAACTTATTGTTGTCATTCCTGTCCTGTTAGATACAAGCAAACCTTTTGACCTTAAATTATAAACTGGGATTGCATCTCTGAAAATATCAAATAAATACAGCAATATAATAATAATAAACCTTATAACAAACCTGTATGCATGCTAATATTTACAATTGCCTGAAATCAACCATTTCTAGGTATGAGTTATTTTGGCCACCTGTCACTAAGCTTGGATGTGGTTATGAAGTGAGATTAACAACCGCAGTCATTCATGGCAGTATGATCCACTAATAAAAGAAGACTTGAAAATGAAAGGTCAGGGAGATTACATGTGCTCTACACAAGCATCACATTTCTAATTGTAAACCATCTGGTTTTCATCTGATGCTTCTCATGTTGTGACTGCCCTGATAAAAGTTTTAGGACACAAACTGTGACACGTTAGGGCATGAACCCGTCCAATTATAGGTCAGAAGGGCAGAACTGGAACAACGTTTTGGCTACACGGAGAAGGAAGATGCACATCAGCTTTAAATTCTGAAGCTTTTTTTTTTTTTTTTTTTTTGCAGTATGAAAGACAGCTCTGCTTGTCATCAAG
Source organism: Atherinomorus stipes (assembly GCA_023101725.1). Classification (NCBI taxonomy): domain Eukaryota; kingdom Metazoa; phylum Chordata; class Actinopteri; order Atheriniformes; family Atherinidae; genus Atherinomorus; species Atherinomorus stipes. The sequence continues at coordinate 132,047 of JALJCO010007186.1, read as the reverse complement.
CCAAATCAAACTCACTATATTGCTGTAGCAGGGGACTAGCATGTCCTATCAGAAGTAATCTAAGTGATACATGAGAATCGTAAGTGATACAGTATTTGGTACAGATATGCAGTCAATTTAAGAATCCAGCAATTCAAGACCTGCTATGGTTATCTCAAACACACTAGATACAGGAGTAATTAAAAGGAGTAGGCTCATCTCTGTAGATAGTAAAAGGAAAAAAAACACACACACCACTCATAACACTGTTTAAAGTAGCTCTTATTATCAGCTGAACTCTGACCCTTGCTGGGAAATCTAATGGTTCTTCCAGGCTAAATCTCAGCCCAGGGCTAAAAACGTAGACAGACACACACAGCCACATGCAAACACCCACACACTGAAAACCAGGTCACACAGAGTGACAAGGGCACTGACCAAGCAAACGTTCAATCACTTCTACTTCACTTGTCCTATTAAATACAGTATTGTTAAACACGTAGAATGACCACCACCATACCACGCTCCGCTTCCAATCAAATTCTTACAATCCTTAAATCTGTCTTTTTTCATACAACGCTTACATTAATGGCTCCAAAAGAGTTGTTTTTACTTTTTTTCATTTGATTTGATTCATTTGTGGATTGTTTGTGATTCGGGCTTCAAGTTTACTGTCATGTTTTAATTGTGAGACAGAGAAAGAGAAAGAAAAAGAAAGGAGTGTGTGACAGAGACAGAGTGATGCAGTCCAGAAAAAGAGAAGAGATGAAGGATGGGCTTTCCATGGCAAACTCAGAGGCCAATCAAAATGTTTATTTTATGTTCGCACATACTTTGTTGATATAAATGTTTTACCTCAACATTCATTTGACTGGCAGGTGCAGGACTAAACAAAAAGTCCCCAGGGACCAATTTCTTTTAAATATTTACAAATGGTTTTTGTATGAACTTTGTATTTTTTAAAAAATGGGAATTATTTCTCTCCATCAAAACTTCAATGAAAGATTTTATTAATTCTGCTAAGCAACTTTCCTGCCAGGAGTTTGACGAGAAACTAACACTACTCTCAGAACAAACATGAAGCCAATGTTGAAATAATTAGCGCAAAAAAAAGTATAGGAGGAAACACTGAGCCCTTCCAAAAATGACAAAGTCCCATTTATCAGGATCTCTTACAGCGAATTAAATATCTAATTTCTTATATCCATTAATAAAGCTAAGTATATAAATAACAAGACCATGTCCAAGTCAACTTCCACACCATAAAGTCATGTGCATAACTGTTTTCATGCCTATGATATTTTCAAGACAACTAGAAACTTTTATGAATATTTAAAGTTGTATTTAGGGCAGAAACTAGACATTTAGAACTGAAAAAATACTTATGGCAATGAATTATTTTAGAAATGGAAAATATGTGGACATGGTCATTCAGACTGTTTAAGAAAGCATATACATCTAAAGAGAAGTCAAGGAAAAGGTCTCTGAACCAGGCACCAGGAAATTTGATCAAATGAGGACAGGCAGTTGTCTGCATATCTTCTGTCTAGTTCTATTCTATTCTAGTTACAGGAAGTCGCTGAAGCTACAGAAGGTGCAAATCAATAGGATCACCATTTGTCATTAAAAACAATCTTATCCACTTCAAAAAGCCCCCAAAGTAAACTATAACACAAGACTATCTATGTATATGCCCGTATTAGTAGAATGATATGACAAAAAGAAATTTCCTTTTGAGGAAAAATGGCACATTGATTATTCAAACTTATAGCTTCACCTGACACTATGGAGTAGGACAGAGTTTTCTAATAAATAAGAGCTTTAACTACTGGTTAAACCCCTTTATGTGTAATAATTCTTAGACCAAAAGATATTTAATCCAAATTAGTAAAATTGGTTTGAATGAGTTTGTGTTTCAATAGGCAGTGAAACTATTTTTGAACCCCTGGCCCAAATGACTGTTTCTCCCAACAATAGGGGGCCTTTACCCTCAGATGAAAGCTTTTTTCTAACGCTCATTCATGAGGGATTATTTCACAACTCATCCAAACGATGACTCACAGCCTGGTATGTGATTAGATCCACCCTCACATAGGAAAGTACAGGAAAGTTAAGCCCAATCAGCAAGGCAGCGAGCAATAGGTTCTGATAGAAACCTTTGCAATTATTTTCAGACTTACTTTCATACTGTACAGTCAGTGGGAAAAGCAGCGTAAAAGAGTAAATGGCAGAGATCTGTATTAAAACAGAGCTGAAATGCCACTTATTCTCCTGAGCCTCCAATTTATTCCACTAAATACTTCACACAAAGATTTAGTTTGGGATCTTGAACATTCCAGTAATGTGCAGAAATAAAGTATTTTCTATTTCATTTCATGATCTTCAACAAAGGTCCTTCCTTCAGTTTCTGCAGAATTCGGATGAAAGAGTTTCTGGTGTTTCAGCTTTTCAACAAGAATTTTGAGCTGGGCCATTAATTCAAATTCAATTTTTATGATAATTTTGACTTCCTGATGATAAAAGTATCATCTGCAGAAAGTACTGTATGGCATGCCATGCTGCTCTTACTTTCCTTAGTTTAATCTCATAACAGTTCAATATAAAAAGCTTAAAAATGCAGTTCTTAAGTAAAGGAACTCTCCCTTATTGAACACAGAGGGTCAGAGTAGAAAAGACACATCATATGACCACAATGGAGTCACATTCTTTAAAGATTTCAGTTATTAACAAACTACAAGAGAAAAGATAGAAAAAATGCCACCATTCAGTGCAAAGACCTGAAGGTCTTTAAGTTTCAGATACTTACTTTTTCCTATTCTGAAACATTAACCGTCCCTCCTATTACCACCAAGTACTTAAGAAGTTTTTCTATGATGCAGAATGGTCATCTATTTGCAGTTATAGTGCAGTGACCTCTCTTGTCCTCTAAAGTGATGAGCTGCAGTAATGTGCCACAGGTCACCAGTGTCTCCATAGCTTGCATGGCATTAAGTTTTCTGACTAGCTCTCATTGGCTGCAATAACTGAGGTGAAATTCCCCTCAGACCTCCTCCAGTTTTAATAAAAATATATTTCTTTAACCAGTTTGGCTACTTGTTTGTCGAACAAATAATTATAAGATGTAGCAGAATGAACATTTATGTCAACAAAAATAAGTCTCATTCTCTCTAAAGTGGACAGATCATGCTGAGTTGACTGCTCTGCATAATAATACTCAAAAGACTCACTCCAACAACAAAAAGGCTCTGAAGGATTTCCCTCACGCTAACCAGCTGAACAGCCCATAAAACACACTAAACAACTACGCAGGAAACACAGGAATCTGACAGTGTGGGGGAAAAACTGTTCCCAATGATGTCGCCATATGACCAATGGATGGCACCAATAGACAGAATCCAATAAAAGAAAAGCAAATACATGTTAATAAGATAAATCATCTGCCTGCAACATTTGCATGTTAGCTTTCCTTGTGAACAACGACTCCCTCTGTCAGTCATGAAGTCGGAGGCTGATTTTACGGGGAGCACCGCTGCAACAGAACAGAGTTTTCATGCAAAGGATCTGGGGAACATGTGGCTTTGATTAGGGGGAGCAGTGCAGAGAGAGACGCTAATGGAAACTGCACAGAATAAGGGGAGCGCTCTGTGTGTGCGCATATCAGTTAGTGTGTACATCAGTGTAACAACAGAGAGAGGGCTGACTCAAGGAAAGACTATTTTTTTATGGTGGATAAGCGCCTGAGTGCGACTGTATGTGAATTGTCTGCATGAGCTCATTAACAAAGGCAGAATTAAAGATGACTCAGAAGGGGGGAGACTGCTGAAGTCAAAGAAAGGAGCTTTTCGGGACTTTGTGAGTCTGTGTGCACACGCATGTTTATGCAAAGCAAAAGAGTGTTGCAATGGCATCACATATTTGAACCATGCCAATCAAAATAAATATGATACAAATTATAATTTGCATGATGCAAAACAGTCACTGTGATCTGATCATTAGTGATAAAAATGTTCACGCAAGACCAAATGTTGCTATTTATTAAAATCTCAAATAAGTTCTGCATGAGAATCAATTCCCTGAATCAAGAGCATATTTACCTTTATATTTATTAACATATATATTCTTTTAGAATGAGGTATTAATTCTGTGCTGCCAACCAATTACCCAGTTCCCTAGCAGGGGCAATCCTCACATCAAGGATGACAGAACCAATGGTGGTTTCAACACTAAGACCTGTTGCATGCAATCTTTTGTTTCTAGACTGCAACATGCAATATCAGTTTTATTCATTGGTTTAACTTTGCCAAACATTTTGTTCATGTTCACACCTGTCTGAAATTTGCAAGCCAGCATTAATTGCTCAAAGACACATCACAGAAAAATAGCCTAAGCAGGAAAGTATTTGAACTTTAGTAATATAAACTTGGCACTAAAACTATGGGGAATTGTATTTGATTATTTCATCATTTCCCTAATGAAATTATGCTTTATAGCAATAAATCTTATACCATTGAACAGGCTATTTATTTCCCTTTTAAATATTGCCACATTTGTAAGGATTTGTGGGATGAACAACAGAATTAAGTATGTAGGTTGCACCCACGGACATTTTTGTCAAATCTTTTTTGCATATGCCAAACAATTTACTCTGCTATTGACTGCTAAGACTGCCCTGTACAGTCAGGTCTGACTATGCTGTTTGGTGCTTGGAAACATGTGCACTGGAACCTGGACATGTGGAGGAATGTTATGTTTAGCTTTGAGTCCAGATTCTGCCTCTGGACCCACAGGCCAAAGTATGGAGAAGATATGGAGAACACTATGCTAACTGCTGCACCATAAGGGTAACAGCATTGTTGTATAGTAACAAAGTAAAAATACTTTGTTACTTTACTTAAGTAGAATTTTTTTATATTTGTACTTCACTTTACAACTTCTATTTCTGATTACTTTTACTTCACTACATTTAAAAAAAAATCAATACTTTTACTCCATTACATTTACATAAGCATCTTAGTTACTCGTTACAAAATAACAAGGAACGTAACAGCCAATGGACAATCTTTGTTTTGTTGTAGTGGGACTAGTAGCCACTAGTAGCATCTTTGTACAAGCTGTCTCTGAAGCTAAACACACCTTTACCTGCCTCAGCAGCAGGTGAAAGGCTGTTTAGCATCGCTGGTCTGGTCTTCAGCCCAAGAAGAGCGAGACTGAGTTCTCACTATTTTGAGAAGCAACTTCTTTTGAGGTTGAACAAAAAGTTTTTCAGGGTTCAGTAATGACTGGATGGACAGTTCAAGTGCTGTCGCACTGCAGTCATGTTTAAGTTCAACCAGTCAAGTTTTTTGTTTGTTTGCATCACCTCCAAGCACCAACAGTTTATTCGGAATGATTTTATATGAAATGCATGTGGTTATGAATGTTTGTAGACATGCATGCAGGTCTGCAAGGATGTGTTTGTGTGTATTTTTCTATATGGTTGGGTTTATGTAAGGAGGTATTGAAGCTCCTTTACACTTTGCAAATTTACTCAAAAAATCAAAAACTAAATTAAACAGGAATAAAGAAAATGTTAAACTCAAATTACTGATTGCATTTTATTAACAATACTTTTTACTTTTGATACTTAAGTACAGTGAATACTAGCTACTTTTTTACTTTTACTCAAGTAATATTCTAGCAGGTGACTTTCACTTTTACTTGAGTAATTTTTCAGTAAGGTACTTTTACTCAAGTATGGCTTTTGGGTACTTTATACAACACTGGGTAACAGTTTTTGGTGGAGGCAGTATGATAGTGTGGGGTGACATCTCCCCAACTGGAAAAACAAGGCCTGTCATCACTGGATGCAATCTCAATGCACAGAGCTCCTGTGACCAATGGCAATCCCAAATCTCCACAGTTTAGGGCCACACTCTTTCCTCCAAGATGGCAACAAACACTAAACAGTTGTAGCATCAGCTTGGGCTTGAGGAAGAGGTGTCAGGCTGTTGTGGTTGTATATGGTTCTTCCACGTTCTGAGACCTTTGTCACTTAAATGAATCAACTGGTAAATTACAAATGTCATATTTTATGGATTATAAGTTGCTCCAGAGTATAAGTCGCATCAGTCAAAAAATGCATCATGAAGAGGAAAAGAACATATAAGTCAAATTTATTTATTTAAAATAGGTGATTAAAATGGTTGATGCCTGTAAATGATCATAAACATCATAATTACTGCAAGAAGGATAAACATGTGTTTTGGACGTCTGTTTTGGACCGTAAATGTAGACATCGTTCAAATATCGTAATTCAGAAATGCATCATATCAGATTATTACAATTATCTGATTACTCCCAGATATCTAATTTTGATGGTCATGTAAACGGTCACAAGCCCTTGTCTAACAGATGTCAGGTGATCAGTACTTCCTCGCCCCTCTAAAACAGCAGGCTGCGGACGGCAGCACGGTATCTGTATCAAAACAACTGTACATCAAAGCAGTCTAAAACTTTTTTATTGCAGATTATACGACATCACAACTTTCAAGACTGCTATTGCATTGTGCATATTTTCCTGATATTGTGCAGCTTTAGTGTGCACTAGCAAACAGATATTCCTGCCAACTGTTTGCGTGTATTTCATGGAAAATCTGTTTTTAATCGTAAGGCAAGCCAAGTTTATTTAAAACATTTCATGTACAAGACAATTCAACGTGCTTTAAACTAAAAAAAGAAAGGCAATACAGTACACCAGTTAACTTAAAACTACAGTGCACCTTCAGTTTCAGATTACTGGTAATAAACTCTCACATTTGATGATATTTGTTTTTACTATTTCACCCATTCAATCTATATCACACAAGGTAGGTTATGTATCAGAAGCATCTCTATAGCATTCAGTAGATCTCAAAAGCACCACAAAATCTTGTCATTTTCTAAAACAGTATGCAATCTAAAAACGAAAATAAATCCTAGAGCACTGCATGGCAGCATCTGAGTCCAACTGGACTCTGAACAGTCTGACCAGCACTTATCTATGCTGTACACTCCTATTTGACTCCTTGCTTGTGTTGTTCTCTCAGATGAAAGTTGCTTTGGAAAAAAGTGTCTGCTAAATGACAGTGGTATAATAGTAGTAGCAGTAGCAGTAGAAGATGTGAGTTAGGAATGAAGCAAAAGAAATCAGGTCTGCAACTTCTATGAGTTTAAGAAAAAAAAAAAGAAGTCAGTAAAAACAACATTTAAGAATCCAAAATCTATGTCATTCAGAAAAAGCCATAACAAATGGAAAAACCCCTGCTTGAACTTCCGGAAGTGATGATGCAAAGACAACAGCATTTTGGAAACAAGTCCAACCAGTCTCCAATTCCAAGACACCACAACCCCATTTCTCCAGCTGCGGTCACATGTCAGAATGTTCCAGTACATATCATACAATATATGTACTGTATATACAACAAAAATCCTACCTGTAAGAATGCATTTGTAATGATAGCAACCCTTTAAAGAATATTTACTGCAGTCTTATTATTTTCTAAAACAGTTTACAATCTATTACTTGTGGCAACAGTGTACATCTAATGGCATGCTTTCTGTAAACACTATGCAAGCAAGAGGTCATATTTTGTCCTTGCAGGCCCCCCTACTTTACATTGAAAACATGAGTCTATTTATTTAGCCATGTGTCTCTGCATTTAACATACCAGGCAAAATTCCTGTCCTTTTGTAAGGCTGATTCTGATCTGGATTAATCTGAGCAGTGTTTCCCTTTTATTTCCACGTGGACCTGATTAAGCTCTTTACTTCTCCAACAGAAACACCACATACAAAAGAGTAAAAGGTCACCGTTCCCTAGGGATGTCAAAGGGACTTCAATGTAAACAGTGACATCACCTGTCAAACTGAAAAGCTAACGCAGACGTGCACTGAACACACACCACCTGCCCTGGGGATGGTAAAAGTAAAAGGAATGGTAGAAGTAAAAAATATTAATTAAAAGAGGATTACTTTTGTCTGAGCTAAACAAACTAGCGATTCTGACAGTGGTATAAACGCCAAAAAGAGACTGCACATCACAGCACGTGTTTTTTTTCTCCTCTCTCTCTTTTTTTTTCATACGGTACGATAAACCCTCATAGACTTCAAAAACCAAACGAACCACATCCTCAAGACATTTTCTGTTAGGAGACAGCTGAAACTCACTGTAAATATCATAAAAATTTCACGCATATTCATTTCTAAGAGCAGAAAAGGGCATAGTATGTCATAACTTCACTACTGAGCTGATTTGGGGTGACTGGACAACGACACTGAACACAACCCCACCAACCAACTAAAAAAACTAGTCGTGCAAAGCAGCTCGTGAAAACTTATCTGAACTTGCAATGAGGTGACCCTTTGAGGACACGGTTACACAAACTTACCAACCAAACAGTGTTGTCTGGTCCGCTTAGCATCCACCAAATCGCCGCGCGAGGACTGGTTCAACACACGCTCTGCCAAGTTTTCGTTGGACTAGACTCTCGCCTCACAACTCTGGCGGAGGCAGTTGACGCAGCAGCTCGTGCTGAGGTGGGATGTTGCCTTCAGGTGCTCCTCGGACGATTCTATAGTTTTAGTTTGGCTCTGGATGTCTTTGGTTGCGCTGCTGCTCAACAATATTTCGCAGACTGTGATCTTCAGGAAAAGATTTGCCTTTAAAATTTTTGCTGTAGAATATCGGCAAGGCTAATTAATTACTGACCATGTTTACAATTCAACAACCGAGAGATTTACATGAAACATGAAATGCATTAAACAACCTGCATCTGGTAGGCTACAAGTAGTGTAGTTGTAGTTTTTTTGTTTGTTTGTTTGTTTGATTTTTGATCATTGTTTAACTGAGAACAAAAGATAAACTTGTTCTGTATATGTAAGATGGCTGGAAGGTTAACATACTACAACTTGAAATGATTTGCGGCCCTAAATCAGTTTAATTCTATAAACAAACAGAAGCTTTTTTAAAAAAAATGTGATGGACAGGAACACAACATAGAGCCCTCAGAACTAATGATAAAGTTTTCTGGTTTCAGTGAGAACTAAATTAGTAGCAGCTGATGTTACAGGCAGACCTGTCACAGTCATCATGTGCTATGGATAAATGTATGGACTCGTATCAATAGTCAATCAATAGTGAATTTAACAATCAAATGGCAGGCCTTTTAGTAAAAAATATTGAAGTCTGTAATGCAATTACATGATAAAACAATAAACTAGGGATGCACACATCAGCTTAACAGTGATAGCAGCCATTATTCAGCTTGTCTAGTGCAGCCATTATCAGCCACTATCAGTTAATATAAAATGACACATACTGTAGCTACACCTGATATTTATCTGTCATATTCTTGCTGTGTTGCATTGGCTTTGCCCCAAATCAAAAAATATTTGATGTCTTGGATTTTATTGGGTACAAAAAATATTTTGCTTGAACATAAGCGAGAGTTTATGTTCCAGTCTTGGCAACTAAACTGGAAAATGACTACTGACTTGAGATGCTCCAGAGCCACATATCCACTTAAACTCAAACTTCCATTGATTTAATCGCCATAGTGCTAATGCATTGCATGCTCCTGAATTAACATTTTTCTTACCTGCCACTGAGAACAGTTAAGGATTCAGGTTTATACTGCTACCATAGTAAGATAATAGTTCCTAGAACGATGATCCTTAATGTAAAGTCTGAGTGAGCTGAAAAGAATTTCAACTGATTATGTTCATTTGCAGTGCACATAGAAGGTATGACATGACGCTTTTGAAATAACACTTCTTAATCATGGTCTCAACTGGCATATTTACACTTTAAGTTTAATTGCCATATATCCAACAGCACTCAAAGGCATCCTGGCTTTCCCTCTGGGTAGCCAAATGAACTGTGGACAGGAGGACAATAACTGCGGTTCTATAGTAGCCTGCTGTGTGTGCCTGTGTGTGTATGCTTGTGTGTGTGTGTCACTACATTGGAATGTCTGGCACCATTCTCACCATGGCCAGTTTTTTACTTTTTACGCTGCACATCTCATGCATTTTTTGCCCCTAGTTTACAATGATTCTTCTCTCCTGACCTTAAACTCAATTTCTAGGAAAGCTTTAAATGTTGTTTGCTCTACTACAAAAGTTGTTCAATTGCTCTCTCTCTCTCTCCACACCTTTGTTTAAGTCAACGTTATTCTAAGTTGCTTTGTGCATGTGCTTAAATAAAGTACCCTTTCCCACTTGACAACTATAGCTGCATTTATTTCAACTTGGAAAATGAGAGATTAGTTTCCAATTCATTCTGGCTCCACTGATGGGAAGTCTTATGCCATCTGACAGGAATGTGCAACCCTTCCATTCCTCCAACTCTCCTCCACCCAGGAGCATGCAAACCTTTGGGAATCCCCTCCTCACTAATTTAAAAAAGGTGGGCGGGTGGCTTTTCAAGCATTATCTTGCTTTAAACATCCCCATGTGTTTACAGAGGCATTCAATATTACATTTAGTCTTATGAAAATTACCATTTCTATGGCATTTTAGATGATGTTGATCATCTTTGTTCTAAAGGTCCATAAAATCCAATAAAACTTTACACACTGTGAATTTACATCGAGAGATGTTGTTAGAGATAAGAATGCAGGGCATGTGGTTTAGAGTGTCTCTATTAAAGGTGTGCAAACAGAGGGTGGCAATCAGATTCAAAGGAGGAAGTATCCCTGCTTTCACTAGAGGCTTCAGATATATTATCCTGTCAGAAAATGACACGAGATAACACACAAACTGATGAAAGCAAATATCTTGTGTTCAGCATTTGTGCACACATGCCAACTGAGAGATGCAGGCTTATCTGAAAACTGCAGATTGAATGTGTGAAGGAAAATGAGCGGGTACTGGTCTGCAGTGTGAACACAGTATTTTACAGACTAGTGATCTTAGGGAATTTTATCAGTCAAAGAAAAACCAAGGAACTTATTTTCTAACTGAAACTGTTTTGATGCTTTGCTCTTTTTCACTATTTTCTCATTATGTTTACTCCTCAAATGTTTCATTTTAAACCCTTCCCCGAATCAACTCGTTGCTGATATTTCTTGGCTTCTACACCAAAAAGGGAGGTATTTTGAGGCACAGCATCACGCATCTACTCCATATATTCCATTGGCTTGGAATGTTAAAGGCAACACAGCCCAAAAACCCCAAAACTCATCTCCAATGATAGACCGGATGTTTACCTCCATTAATAGTAATTGCTTTTGTGACATCAGTGTTTGGATTATGACTGAGACCTTACTTAAAGCAGCGAGAGAAAGTCCATATTTTTGTGGATCCTGCCCTCTGCTGTCTGAAAAATTTCAACACATATTGTACTTCCCCAAATTATATGCAAATATTTCAGAATATCTTCAGAAATAATTGCTGACTAATGCTTTTCTGCACATTTTTAATAATTAAAAAAGAATATCCCAAATTCTTATAGGAAAAACTAAAACCTCTGTATAGTGAAATGAAAAATATACCCTTAAATAGATTGTTGGAAACAACCCTTACTTCATCTTTTGTCCTACCAAACTTGGCCTCTATGAGTCACAGGTAAAGGAGGGCACTAAAGCAAAGATATGGGAAAAGATGGCAATAAAATGCTTGCAAAAACATTAATAAACAATGGACAGTATCTCTGAGATGATGTCACAGTAGTAGATGATGACTGTGCCATAAGTAATTGCTGTTCTAAAACTGTCAGTTATCTCATTTTCAAGTTTTTCTGGTAATTTTTTCTTACATTAAGGAGCTGCTGAGCTTCTCGCTTATTCAGTCTTGGTAAAATATTCACCTAGCTGCAACCTTTTTCTGGAATCAGAAGGTCTGTGGCACCATCTGTAAGCAGTTAACCTTTCTTGCTTTCAGGATTAATCAAGTATCTATTGGTCTGTTCTTGCATTTAAAAAACATTATGACACAGTGGGATATAATCAATCTGCATGAACACAAACTGTCTTGCAGCTGTTTGCTGTTCACAAATGTAGGGGAACTAAAAATGATGTGTAAATGCATATTCCAACACGATGATGCTTGGTATTATCCTGAGCAGTATCATATCACCCACCACCTAATTCAGTGGTTTGTTCTTTGGCCACAGTCTGGTGTGTACCACTGTTTATCGCCTTCTTGAAAAAGATATTTAATCTTATCATCAAGTATATCTTCAAGTATAAGCAATGCCTCCTCATTGTTTGGGTGTGTTTCGCAAGTTTCACCTAGTGTTTAAATAGTTTACAATTTCCCAGGGGATTCATGAAAGTTTTCACTGCAGGATTTTCATTTTCAGAGGTCAGTACATGAACATAAATCATGCAAGTCAAGAACACAAAGAGTATGATTTTATAAATCACATGGAATTTATTATCAAATTATAAGTACTAACAAAACAGTACACAGAATTACATACATCTCAAAGAATCATTTGATGTACAGACAGAAATACTTTGAAAGTATGAAAGCATCAAAGTATAAAACCCTACAAACTGCTTTACTGGATAAGAAAGTCCTGAGACTGTTCACCTAGCCAGCTAAATACAACACACTGTGTTGACGACCAGCATTCAAGTCAATTAAACGATTATTCTGAGCAACATAAATCAATGTTAAAGCAAGTAAAATCAAATAAAACAAGAAAAAATTAAACAACTATCTAGCACTTCTGGGATTTTCTTAGATTTCAATCTTTAATGGTCAAATTGTCATGTGTGCTTTTGAAGGATGGAGGTTTATTTTTTAATCAGCATTATTATTTCAAACCACTGCAAATTGCTATTTACCAGTATAGAGGGTGATATGGGACTGGCACTTGCAAACTAGGATTATATATGCTCAAACTTAACTTTTTAAAGTAAAGATTTAAGAAAACAAACAACCACTGGTCAAAAACATGGGTGACAATTTGCAATAGCAGTAAAGTGCACACTCAGTTTCCGCTTTTTCAGTAATCCATTCTGATATGCAGCTGACGCAGTTTTCAACAGGTTCAATAAAAACAGAAACACAAGTGTTGACAGATTAAAAACTAATTTCAGCTGTTCACGAGTTATATTGCTCCTTATTACACTGTGATTCTTTAAGTCACAGTTGTGCATAACTTGTTTCTCAATACTAAAACAGAAAGTACTATACAACATACAAACATCACACACATTTTACTGAGCTTTAAACCCACAATCTTCAAAATAAAGGTACATTTCTTACAATATAAACAAATCCAAGGACAAACACAAAGAAGAGTCAAAATAAATAGTCAAAAATATAATTCAAAAGTTTAAAATAAGTCAATGCAATATGTTTAAAGGTATGTTTAAGTCTTTTTTTTTTCTTTTCTGGGAATTTAATGTATCCAACTGCACCCTTTAAACACATACAGTAGGACCTCAATTTGGCACAAGAATCAGATATGACAGTTCAAAGTTGCTGTGTTGATTACAAAAACAATAATACTCCACTGTAAAAGCTCATACCTGTATGTTGACATGATTGATTATTTTTCTGTTAATAAACTAGTCAATGCAGCAAGGATGTTTATACTGACAACTTGACACAGTGCTGAGCGGTTTCACCGTGATCTTGCAGTGTTAGATCGTTGAATTAATTCAGGATTTATTCCCACACAATGGCTTGAAGCTATCTTTGCATGCAACTATTGAACAGGTATATTCGCAGTTTACTGACACTTTTTCTACTTTGTAGCAGAGGCAAAATGCTAATAATATCCCACTTTGAGCATCATGGAAGCTAAATTTGAAACTTCCAATTTTCATAATGTTATGCTTTAGTTTTAAGATGACAACATAGCCGAAGGCGGCGGTGTCTGGGACTCAGGCAGCCTGCATGAACTTGCACTTTTGGATTTTAGCAAGCTATCTAAAACATACTATATTCAGAAACTGCTACATTGTTGGATTTATATAACCAGAACCAGACACAAGGTGACTGACAGCACCTCAGGAAACAAGTTGTTTTAATACATCTTTTAAAATGATGCAGCATCATCATTTGTGGAAAACTTGGATATTTAGTCAGTATCAATACTGTGATAAATTCAGTAAAAATGGAAGTATGTATTGTGAAATATTTGGGTGAAAGTTGATCAGACATTAGTAAATAGTAGACAATGTGCAAACAATACTATCAGACAAATGGTACTGGTACTTAAATCTTCTATCTGAAGAATGTCTGGTTAACTGGATAGGATTTCAATGAAGACTTGCAAAGAGATTGTAACTGATGTTCCACAGGAACTGAACTGAATTTCTTCAATCCATGCAACCAACTATATGCACTCTGGTATACATGCATAATGATGACCCCTCAACATGTGCCTCAGCTTGAGTCAGTTGATGACTAAATAAAACACGTTACTGAAAATCTTGTAAATGTAAATGTATTGGTTTTAATAAAATCCAAATGAATGCATTTTATGAAAAACTTAAGCTCTATTTCATCCCAAGACACATTGAGGACACAATATACTACAAAAAGGGAGTGGGGAGTGGGTGGCCTAGTGGTAGAGTCATGGGCTTTGGCGCGGAGGACCCGGGTTCGAGTCCCCGACACGACTCCTAGGTTAAACACTGTGGATCCCTGAGCAAGATCCTTAACCCTCCAAATGCTCCCCGGGCGCTTTAAGTAGCAGCCCTCTGCTCTCTGATACTCAGTACAGAGATGGGTGAAATGCAGAGCCCTAATTTCCCCTCGGGGACATACAAGTAAACAAAAAAAAAAAAAAAAAAAAAAAAAAAAAAAGAAAAAGGGCGACATTAAAGAAAAGAATTTTCTAAAGCAGCAGATCATATGTGCAAAGATGAAAATGACTTGTATGGATAAGGTTATCAAATAATTTTGTTACAGACCATACCACTACTCATAGCAATGAGTAGTGTAAAACAGTTGCAATAACAAGTCCTAATTCAGGGTGCAAGTTTGGGGTCTGCCATCAAGTGTCACATTTCTAGGTCTTGTCATTTTTGCTGTACAAACAATTTTAGTGGAGAATCCCCCCCCCCCCCCCCCCAAAAAAAACAAAACAAAAAAAAAAAAAGAAAACAGACGAGGTCCTGGCTGCAGCTTTGCTGCTCAAGCCATTCACAAAGTGCAAACTAGCCTGACAAATGACCCTTGTGCCGTTTTAAGGAAAACAAGATGAATCATCTCATACAGTATTTAGTTTGTGTGCATTAGAGCTGCAGGATACAAGTTGCTGGTTACTTGTCAGTTGTATGGGGGGACACTGGAAGCTATGAACCCCTGCATCAGGCACTTCTAATATACAGTACAGAAATGGAAAAAGGAGTAGCATCATGTAGATTACTGGGTTAGATTTAGATGCAAGTGTAATTTTTAATGTAATAAAACGAGAGAAATCCCTGAGAGACTCATACAGAATGACCCTGTTTTCAAGTAAGTACTTGTAGCCAAAGCTGGGATTTTATCATCTGCTTTTTTTTTTTATCATTTGTTATGACCGAAGTAACTGTAATATTTTCAACAACTGACCAGTTGCATTAGGTCATAAATATATTTACGTTGCCAACTAAGATAATTATCCAATAATGCTGACTGCAAATCATAATAATTCAAACAAATTACTTTTCTATAGTTTTAAAATAATGAGACAATGTGACATTTCCCAGTCTCACTTTGGCTATTCTATTTGAGATAAAGCAAATAAACAAACAGTGCTGTTGATATGCTACGTCTGTTTAACTCAACCGAAATTTAACTTTCAGTTGCTTTTTGTGGTGTAATTTTCCACTGAGGTGGAAAAACGAAAACCAGGTAACCACACAGGCTCCAAGGAACAGAACAGACCTGTAGGCTGCAGACTTTTCTTTCTCCTACTCCCTTTAGAGACATATTTATGCATGCATTCAAGAAATTACACATCGTCTGGTTGATTCATGAGAATCAACATACAGTATTTTAATGTAGAGAAGTCTGCTCTGAATTTTAGACTATTACAGGTTCATAACTCCGTCCTTATAGATGTGGCCTTTGTCATAGCTCTGCTATAATAAAGGAGCCTGAACCTTCGAACTGCTTTGCATTAAATAACAAGGTAACCAAAGTAAATCAGAAGCACATTAAAGTATCAAAAAAAGTACTAAATAGTGATAGAAGTTAGTTCTGCCTCTCAGCTCTTACGTGAGTTTGCATACCACTTCCTCAGTGCTACTCCACTGGTGCTCGCCACGACACACAGCGCCCCTCCGAGGCTCCACCAGGTTGGTGCTCGGTTAAAGAAAATAAACTGGAAAAAAAAGGCCAGCACCACGTCTACCGTCCTCATCAGGGCCACGGGGCCAGCCTTCTCAATCTGGAGGGCCTTTGTAAGAAAAGTCTGGCCAGCGATGCCCAGAACAGCAATCAGCATCAGCATCCAGCGATCACGGCCACAGGATGGGAGTTTCCACTCATCGAGGACGAACAACACGATGACGCACTCAATTAGGCCAATGACAGCGTAATACCACACAGAGAGGTAGTAGTGGACGCTCTTCCCCATCTTGCGAAGAACAACAAAGGTAAAAGCAGCTCCAATCGCTCCTGCAAGGAAAGCGCAGCATGAAAACACACATCTGCAGCACAATGAGAGTTGATGAAGACTGAAAAGGAGAATAGACGTTGGGAAATTATTCACAAACGACTGCAGTGTTCTACTAAAAATAAAAACATGTGTATAATCCATAATTTACCCTATTCCTCTCCACATTGAACCCAGCTATGTTAATGCCAATCTCAGTTTCTTGACCAGACAAAAAAAAAATCAGGGGAACTTACACAGCTCTGGTTATGATAGCCATCACTGTGAGCACAGACATACGTCACTGAGCTTTAATGCTTTAATCAACTCAATCTTCCACTTGTGTGGTGTGAATGCAGGATTGTTCACATACGGTGGCAGGAAGGAAAAAAGCTGAAAACTGACTTAATTGCTCTATAGTTATACAAGATACACTTCAAGACATCTATGTGGCGCCAAAAGAAAAGTAATAACCAATATCAGCAGGGTTGGAAATTCAGCTTTCCTACTCTTTAAGCAGACTGCCTCATTTCGGCAACATAACATGAAGGAAATCTCTCCCCTGAGAAAAAACATTATTAACTGAAAAGAGTGAATCCCCCAGCTGAGCCTGATGTGCTGAGGGGATGTACCAAATTCACTTCTCCTGGTTGCTATGGCAATCCTAACCCAATGCATTAACAAAGTTGTAGCATCATATGTTGACCTAAGTGGTTTTCCCTCATTTAGTTTTAGCCAAGGGTTAATCATGTCACCTGCAAAAGCAGCAATAGACCCCTTGACGTGGTTGGTGTAATTGCCCTCAATGCCATGGAGATGTTCACCAAAGAGGAACGGTGGGCGTGCGATGAGGATGACTCCAGTGAGGGTAAAAACGGTGAAAACACAGTCCCAGATGGTGCATTTCTCTTTCAGGAAGATCCAAGCCAAGAGGGAGGTAAAGACTGGATTGCTGAGGGGGTCAAAGACAAAGAGGAGGAGAAACAGCATTGATGAGAAATGCGTTCATCTTTAATGAGACTCTTTCAATTTATATCACAGCATATTTTATAAATATCTGACAAAAACCTGCAGGACTTCAAGAGTTAAGTCAATTCAAAATTGACAAAATATATCTTTAATGTTGATACAATCTTGTTGAATCCAGAGCAGCAGCGCTCACCTGAACATGATAACGGTGGCATCTGCCAGCGGCATCTGCTGAACTGCATAGAAGAGCATGATCATTGCATTGGAGCCGAGGAAACCTCGAAGCACCAGAAAAAGACGTTTATCTCTGGGACCGAGGAAACCTGTCCTGGAGGAGCAGATACATGAAGATGATGGATGAATGGATGACTGAAAGGATGGATGACTAGACTGACTGATGGAGGAAGTGATTAAAAAAAAAATCCAGGAAAGGATGGATGGAGAAAATTTGAGGGATCACAGGATGGCTGAAGGAATGGAGAGATTTAAGTGGGAGTGACAGTGACAAACTGATGCATGAATGGGGTTGAAATAAAGGAGGAGAGGCAGATTTGTAGTCAATGAATTAAGGTATAAACCAATGCAAAGGATGAAAAGATAGACGGAGGAGTAAGTAGATGAATGAATAAGAGCACTGGTGGCAATGTTAAAGATTCCAGTTTATCTTTGGATGCAATGCTCATAATGTATTTACCAATATTAAGGAAACAAAGAATGATATCTATGATTGCCAGGAGTTATATGGGCTTAATGGGCATTTTAATGATACATGCTATCGTTTCATGCTAGAAGGTGAAAGTCAAATTTGTTCCAATCTGGGGGATTAAGCTGTATATTTTTCAATAACAGTGTAAGGAGTAATGCATATCCCTCATAATATTTTGACAACTTAATATTTGGGCAGGGAAGCCAGGATATTTACCTTCAAAGTGGGTGAAAAGGTATTAAAACACAAAACATCAGGATCCCCAGGGAAAATTAATGGCAGGGTTAAGTGTAACCTGTGTGGGTTAATGCTTCAAACCTACTCACAAAAACACAGTTTAGGAGGATACAGCATGTGTGGGGACCTGTTATTAAAGTCATGCTTACTTGTGGTAGATGAGTAAAGGCACGATAAAAACCATCTGGAAGAAGCAGCGTATGGCGCTGATCTCTATGGCGTGGACTCCGTGGATGGTTTTCACCAGGAGGGCGATGATGGAGAAGAAAACAGTGGACAGGAACGCAAAGAACAAACCCAGACCTGGACATCTCTTTGGTTTCTCTGGGCATGTGAAGAGAAGGATTCCAACATTAATAAGAGGAAGTGGAATATAAAACCCTCCCAAGAGGAGTGTCAACATCTCTTATTAATTATCCTGATATATGTGAAAACCTGGAATATGTGAAAACTGGATTTTTTAAAAAAATCTGTTGCAAAAACAAAAAAAAACCAAAAGACCTGCCAGCCTGCAGTGAAGTGTTTGGACAACCTGCTTTTGGACAAATAACATGGTACATTTTCAGAGATTGAAGTTCAACTTGAAGCAACACAAACATCTTTCTTATGGTGTCTGCTTTCTTATACCTGTGCTTTAACAACATATCAAATTCTGAGAAATGTGTTTATAAAAATATATTCTCATTTTATTCTGATGCCAGCAGCCTCTTTTTGAAAATAGTAACCTTGAGACATCTTTATCACTGTTTCTTATTGTTGCTTGCTGGAAGACTTTAGCTGGTCATGCAATTGAGGCTTCTTTGTAGTCATTCTTTAAGGGATTGAACAATGATTAGTTGTGAGACATTCAAGTAATACTATCCTAAAAATCAACCTACTGTATATCGTTGTTGTGTAAATCAGTTAAAGTTGTTCAAATGACTTGCAAATTTTGTTTTATTTTCCTGTTTTATATAGGAGCAAAAAAGAGCACTGTGGCATCTTGTTTATGTGTACCATGATACATGTAGCTTTATATTTCCATATTGGAATTCATAACCTGTTTTAAATGAGAACTTAGATCTGGTTTTATGAGAATTTCCCTGAAAGTCTATAACAACATAGGGCTTCACTGTTGAACTCAGTTCTTATGTCCTCATATTGCCATTTAATTTCAGAAAAACTACAGTCAAATGTACAAACATGAAAACAGGAACGACTAAGTACAGGTAATAGTGGCCACTTCCTTGTAAACTAATAATAAATGCCCTCACTTTTCCATACCAGATAACACCAATGGGAAAACCCCTTTGTACCTTCACACATCTCTTTTGGTTGATGGGCAATTTCTTATTTGAGTTAACAAAGACTAAAATCAACTCATGAATAAAGATAGTTAGTGGTAATCAGAGTAATTCATATATTTTCAAAATTTTTAACAATGTTGTCTTAAGTGAAATAAGCTTTCGGGTCCTGTGATCCCGTTACTGTAAAAAGTGCACAGTCATCCTTCCTCTGTAAGGATGATGGAAAATTTTAAGCTGGCTTACAGCAGCCTACCAAATAGGAAGGCCACACACTTTGCAACCTGGCTGCTGCTTCTGAACACTTGAGGCGAATAATGAGTACATTACAGTTCTAAAGTCAATAAATTAGATAAATAACAAACATAAACATCACTGATTTAATCTAACACAGCCGAATGAGCGACAATACAAATGAATGATGAAATTATTTGTTTGCTCACTCGAGCCTGCTTCATAAATGCATAGACTTTGAAAGTGGGGGAAAATATAAAAATTTGTAATGTGCTTTCCTGTCACTACAGGCTAATAGTGCACACGTGACGTCTGTTATCACTGATACGTGACGTAGCACTGTTGTATAACGTGAAACTAAGCAGGAAGTCATTGGTTGGCTGTTCGTTTCTGCATCTTCTCTCTACCACAAAGTTCACCATCGCAAACAGCTTCACGTGGAGATAGGGATAATTATGGTGTAACTGATAGCTCCTCTACCTTCACGTGCGCGTCTTTCTGGGGAGGATGCGTGTTTGGTTCTGACGCAAAACGCCGGTAGACACAGCGTTTCCTTCTCGCTGCTTTCCAGTGAATTTTCGCTTCCTCTCGCTTCCTCCTTCTCTCCAGCATCATCAAGATGCAAGCAATTACTTTGCAAATAAATTCTCTCCTCTGTCCGTTCGTCAACGCCGAGCTCGTCTTCGTGCTCGTGGCAGCTTTGTTTGTCATGGCTGACAACTTTATGAAATACCACCGTCACGTCGTCCTCTACGGTTAAAGCCCGGTCGTGTGTACAGTGGTTGCTGTCGCCCATGTTAAGATGTGGCGGCTGAGCGGCTGCATGCCTCGGTGAGAAAACTGTCCGTTGTCTCCGCTGCCCTGATAAACTGAGAAGGCAAGGTTAATCACTAACCTTGGTGTCTCAGTACAGACTCCCATGCGGTGGTTACCTTACCCACAGGGGGGCAGAAGGGAACTCAGCACAGCTCTGCTGGGAAATTAACATACTACTCAACGTTTACGCCCCTTTCTTCGGGTGTCATGGCAATTTGAGGTAATATTCTTACATTTGGTAACATTTATATGAACTATAAAGCAGTAAAGGTATGGCTGGACCAACAAAATCAACCTAACCATAATAGTTAACGCTTTATAACTTCTCGCGATATCTCATTACTTTTGACTTGAGCTTATTATTATTGAAGTATGAATCCTGCTGTACACTTCCCTTTTTCTTTAAATGAAGGTTGTTGAGCTGTATTCATTTGCCTTTCTATCCTCAAAATATACATATTAAGATTGTATTGAAAAAAATAAACTGTCTAAACTATTTACATACTATGGAGAAGCATTTACTATTGACACTTAAAAAGGGGGCAAAAAGGAGACAAAACAAAGGTACATTAGTACTGATGATAAAATCAGAAATGCAAAAGCATACCAACAATTAAATTAAAAGTCTTATTCAGTGTTTTATTTTCTACTTTACATAAAATACAATGAGCAAAATGACAATTACTTAGATGACAACTTAACTAACTAGATTAGACTGGCACAAGTAAGTCTACTGTTTTGCAGAGCATGTTAAAGGAACAATCTTTGTTTTTCTAATTCTAGAATAAATTTTACAGACTATCAAAAATAACACTGAGTCTGCTTCCTTCTACATACAAAAGTAATATAAATTACACAGTATTGTAAACACATAAACACCATATTTGGCAAATTGTTGTCAGAGATGTTAACTGTTATCAATATTCTGCTTCCTTTTTGAGAATGGGAGGACCGAGTGAAAGCATAGGTAGCATGTGCCGCACAGTGGTTGGCTTTGAGTTGTGGAGTAAAGACAATTGTTTTGTCAATGAGGGAGAAAAGGGGTAAGAGTGCAGTGAAAGGGAGAGGGCTGGGTGACACAGTGGGATGCTTCTAGTGAGTCATTCATCAGAAACCATGAGTGTCTATCACGCATGCACTCAATGTAGTTGTCTTTCTCAGTTTCTCACAGTGTTTTGTAGGTTTTTCAATATACTTTAAGTGTAAATAATCATTAAAGAGTGGAGGACTGCAAGGTGACTATTTGCCAAGGAAGGTAATTCTTAATTTCGTTAGTTAGATGCATTATCAAGTAAGGTCTTGTAACTCTAACCTTAATATTGTCAACTATATAAGTGGTGCTTTAAAATTTGGGGGGAAAGAAGGTTTTTTATCATGTGTAAAATTGTATTGTACAATGTCAAATGCCACAGCAGGCACAGTGAGATATGAATCCCTGTGACTTCCAGCCGGTCAACAGACATTTAGAAAGCTTGATCTTTTCAGTTCTTGTAACAACAACAACAAAAAATTAACCTACGGGATGACAATAGTCTAAACACATATCCAAAGACATGACCAAACAAAGCTAAAAACCTGAACCCTTAACCCGAATGAAGAGAGGATCTGATGGATCTGTTGGACTGTATCGTCCAGTTGGGGAAAACTCACTGCAAATAAGTTATTGTTCACAGTGAATGCCTCAATTCTAAAATAAAACATTTCAGTTCCCTTTGTTTTTATGGGAGTGATCATTTCCAGGATGACATTTTGCCCTTATACATTCTTCATGAGGGATCAATAAATAATCTGATGGGTATGAATCATTGCCTTTGCCTATTGCCTTTACAACATTGCACCCCAAAGGAATATAACAGTATGGGCGAAATTGAAACAATGTATTAGATATCACTTTTTAACCCAATTTCCCCCCCCCCCCCCCCCTCCCCCCCCCCCCCCCCCTCCAAGATTCTTCCCCCCCCCCCCTCATTGTTGGTTTTTTTGTATTTTTAGATTGGTAATATTTTTTTTTTTTTTTTGTGGATCTTTTTTTATTTCAATTCCCTTACCTCTTTCTTTCATTTTACCCTATTAAAAAATAGTGTAAGAATGCAACATCAGTAAGGGTTTTTAATCTATAATACAATAAAAAACGCCTGCTATGTATGTGGCCAATGATAAGCAAGTAGTGGTAATGATGAAGTGGCAAAAAAGATACTGACAACTCCTACTACCTGTGTAGTAACTCGTATTTTACGCAGAACTCCTTGGATTATACTGTGACTGTGCATTAGCTTAAAGAGGCTAATGACTAGCATCCCTAAGCTAGGTTCACAGGAGCAGCTGCCAAGTAGCCAAAGTCTTATCTTTGACCTTTTTACTTTGCCATAATTACCACAATAAACAAAACCTGAAGTACGTATTGTAGAATGAAATGGTATTCTGTATATCATAAAATCAAATTACACTAAAAAGTTTTGTAAAACATTGTAGCCTAACACCATACAGCGACACTTTCTCCTCAGTTTCCTTTCCTTTATCACATATCTGTGCTCAACAGCCAGTTTTAGAATGGGTTAATTTTTCTGAAATGAGTTGTGTTTAAGCCTCAAAAAGTCAGAAAAACTGTACACTCAATTTCAAAAGAAACATTTCACTCTTTAGCAAGTATCAGTTATCGTCATCAAATATTTTTTGCTGCCTTCATGTGGTATCGTATTTATGGTAAATATCAAAGTCCGACGTGAAAGTTGCACTTGAACACCCACTTGTCCTTATTTCCACTGGGAAGCTGGAAAAATTTTTATGATACCCAAGTTACCGAGATGAGGTAAACTTTGACCTTCCAACATGGCGGAGAGCAACAAAAATATCCTGCATAGGATGCATTGTTGTTGTTACATGTTTTGAGTTCTCTGCTACTGTTATTCGGTTAGTTTGTAGTCTAATTCTGTGACATACATTTAGACTTAGTTTTTTGTTTAAAAATATGGTTATTGTTTGGTTTACCTCCTCAGAGCAGATGCTAGCTAGCAGCTAGCTGGCTAGTCAGTCGAAGATAACCTCCAGTGGTTCACTTCATTACAACAACAAATCACTTGAACACAACACACTAGTAATTTCCACATAACAAGTGGAAAGGATCATCTTTCCCATACCACATGAAGGCAGACCTATTACTGAGTCCCACAAGAGAAATTGAAAGTTGGCTAATTTATAAACCTGAAATAAAGTATGCATGTCTTATAACCGTAGCAAATGTGGTCTAAATGGTAGACAAAAATAGCAAATTTATGACTTTCTTATGAAAAATACTGAAATTCATTTTTGAAATGGTGACCAAGGCATTTTAAATGGTAAGAAAGGCTGTATTTTCAACTAGTTTAAACACGCTGGTAAATTTCTAGATAAGGAACTGTGGAAAATAGATCATGTGTAGACACCTCAAAATAAACTTGGTGATCATAACCAATGAAACTGCTTTAGCTCAAGTTCTGCCTTAACTGAAGTGGGTCCAGGTAATATTTGTAAGAATCCCTCAGATATTTTGAGATTTTGCTCAGAGCCTCATTATGTTTGAGCAATAGGCCTATGATCAAAAAAGGTTGGGGGTGATTCAAAGACAACGGCAAGTCCCGACAAAATCACAGAGGAAAGCATTTGAAAAGCAATGCTTCACACATAATGTATTTAATTACTCAAATCAATCATGAGGTGCTCATATATCTGAGTTTTTCCCTTGAAGCTGGATGCAAGCAGGAACACCCTGTTGTCAACGGAAACGATGGAAAACCCTCGAGGCGCCTGGATACTCAGCTCCTGAGATGGGACAAACTGGCCCCTCTTAGTGTCCCATTGGTAGACTTGCGTCAGTGAATAATCGCTGCCCAAGATGGCATACTGCCAGTTGCCGACGGAGACTGGCTGGAACACCATAGAGCCACGGGAGGGAAATGTCTGGACCTCCTTGAACATGGCACCGTCCCAGCGCATCACCCTGGAGTCCCCGATGAATCTTGTCAAGCATATGAACAGATCACCTTTGAAAAGGACAAAGATTAGTTTAGACATTCAGCAACTAAATGTGGATCCGCAAGAGAAAAGCTCAGAAAAACACTTTACGTAATTCTTAAATAATTCATTGCTTGTTTTTAAAAGCAATTGAGTAAAGAGCCTCCAATGATTTAATCACCTCTTAAGTAAAGGGAAAAGTATAGGAAATATTTCACAGAAATGATTTATGTGAAGGTTTAATGGAAGTGACATAAAACCAACTTCAAAGTGAACCCTCCCTTTAACATTTTAAGCAAAGAGGAACTACGTTGTCATAAATTACAGTATTAAGTATGAGACATTTATATTTGATTAAATCATACCCATCAAAGAAAATGTTACAGACATATGACGCACCTCAGTCTAATTCAATTTGAGTGCAAAAATAATGGCATTTGAAGAAAGAAATCACCTCATATCACACTGCACATAGGCTCTCCTCATAATTGCAGTTAAAGCTGCAGCTCTCACCTTTAACCCGAAAATGTTTGACCGAGAAGACGTCCTCCATGTCTGGTATGTCAGTCCTGCGGTCAAACTTTTTTTGGCTCCTGTTCCACTGATACACAACAGGCCTCTGAGAGCTGCTGGACAAAATCAGATGGGGTTTGTTGGCGATCTCCAGATATTCTACATCTGTGTCCCTGTACCACGGGTGGAGAGACTGATGGGAGTAGAAGCCGTTGCCGTTCCATTTGTACACAGTTGTGGAGCCAGCCTACGAAAGGAACATGTATGTTACCTCCGATTCGTTTCCCTCAAAGAATGTCCTTGGTGCAACATGTTTCTCATTTATTCAGAGTGGCTTTTAAAGGAGATTATTACAAATTGCAAATTAAACATAAGGATGCGTGTCCCCAAAGCATATGTAGAAGCATATGCAAAGATTTGGCAATACAAGACTAATCAGCTGAAGCAGACAGGAGACAACATGTTGCACAGGAGAACACCAGGGGAAGAACTGCCAGAGATGGTGACATTATTCACACAGGGGATACAATAACACCTGGACAATATTTTGGTATCAAATGCAAAAGCCTAATTATTACTGTTCTCCAAGCTAGTCATAAATGTCAACTATATAATGTTTATACATCTATACCAAAAGGTTTTTTTTTCTTTCTGTTGCTTTACTGTGGAGAAAGAAAAGTGAGGATGACGCCCAACCTTCGAGCTGTCAGCGATCACGAAGAAAGACTCCCCATCGATCACAAATGTCTCAATGTCATTGGGTTTGCGGATCCTCAGGATGTCGATGCCCTGGATCTTGATGAACTTGCTGGCAGAAGAGTCTCGTTTATAAATGTGTGAGCCTCCAAACAACTGGGCCACAATAACAAAGAGGTGGTTGTCTATCACCATGGGCTTGCAGACCACAGTGGAGGTGCCTTAACGGGAAAAAAAGAGAAATGAAGAAATGGAGATGCACAAAAGAGCAGTAGCCAGATAATAATCGATCAATAGCAAAAGAGAGTCATCCAGACTTTTGTTTTTGCAGACTTAAAATTCCTATAGATGAATTTATATAGATATAGACGAATAAAAAAATCTATTCCAAAGACCTCATGATGAACGAATGCATTCATTAATGTAGGATCAATCATGACTTCCTGTAGCTCATCATGAACTAATGATCAGTTGTGATTACTTGAAACCGAATAGATCATAAACTTATGAACATTAATTTACTGTTAATCCATACATTCGTCAATACTGTATGTATTTTTATGTCAGACACAATCAAAGAAGTTCGTGTTGGCACATCTGTGTCAGCTGAAGAGCAAAAGTAGAAAAGCTGCATTTTTACTTTTTACTCATTTCTTTTTTTGCTTTGAAAATTGTAAACATTTTACTAACTTGTGACAAACAGCTGCTCTTGTAAACCAAAAGTTCTTTCTAACTGGTTTTGATTTGAGTACATTTCTGGTTTATTTTGTGGCGTTTTAAAGGGGGCACAATTTGTTGAACAGATGTAAATCACAGTTACCCAATGCTGAAATTGATGGGACTTTACTTGGGGTACACATTTATCCAGAACACCTGTGGTGTTTTTGTTCTGATCAGATAAGGAAAGAAAGATTTGCTTATGATGTTACATTTCTCTGTCTCTCTTTCTTTCTTTCTTTCTTTCTTTCTTTCTTTCTTTCTTTCTTTCTTTCTTTCTTTCTTTCTTTCTTTCTTTCTTTCTTTCTTTCTATCTTACGTAGCTGGTAAATTTAATCCAACTATGTAATTAGGTCTAAATCTAACTCTTACAAAAGCTCACCAGGTAAAGGTGAATGTTTCTGAGATATTTCATGGACAGAAAGAGATATCAAAAATGTACAAATTTGTGTTAGTCCTCTTTTTTTTTTTTTTTTTTTTTTTTTTTTTTTTAAATTTTTTTTTTTTTATTTTTTTTTTTTTTTTTTTTTTTTTTCTTTTTTTTTTTTTTTTTTTTTTTTTTTTTTTTTTTTTTTTTTCTTTTTTTTTTACCTCTTTTTTTTTTTTTTTTTTTTTTTTTTTTTTTTTTTATTTATTTTTTTTTTTATGTCTTTTTTAAAAATGTCGGATTTTATCTTTCTGATGCCACTAATACCTTATAAGAGTGTTGAGAAAGAGTTAGCATCAGTAAACTGCATTTACTGATGCTGTTTTTCAGAAAAGCTATTTAGCCAGAAGTCATTTCAGCTTCCAAATCCGCTGCCTGAGGGGCCAAAGATCACACCTTCCTGCAACCTGCACAAAGGTGGAACTGGACCATCCAACTCTGCACACATCCAAGTTAATTATGTTATTTTAGAAGCCACGCCCAAAATTCCTGACCCCAAAACTTAACCCTAACAATTTGTGGGTGGAATTGCATACATTTTGAGTTTCAGTTTATGTTCTTATTTTTTGTGTACATGAACCAAAAATCTATTTTCTGTATTTTACTGTCTTATTTTCCATTATATTGGTACATACATAACATACAAACATACATGCTGGTATGTCATGTACTGTATTGCATTTATTTATATTTTTTTATTTTATTTTTCTTGAGTGCAGGAAGTATCTATATCTTATTTGCTTACCATAATTTTAACTTGCGTATAAGCAAATGCTCAAATTTAAGTAGTTCATGTTGGGCTTATGGACACAATAATCAAGACATCTTCCCCCTCTGCCTGTCACTGATGCCCTCATTAATGATTACAGGTTGTCGTTTGAGGTAGGAAAATTCCCAGCGCGCTGTTTGCTCTTCACTTGTATTTAAACTCACTTTCAATGGTGTCATAAGTTCTGAAGGTCATCTCAACATGATCCCATTCCAGGAAGCTGCACGTCCCAGCAAAGGGCTGGGCAAACACAACGTACTGCTCATTACCAAAGGTGAAGGCCTCCACTGAAATGGACTCAAACTTCAGCAGCTGATAGGAGGCAAACTCTGAAAAGTGTGACACAACAGTTAACTTTGTCCTTTATCTACAAGTAATTGATTCATGCTCACAAATTCTCATCAGGAAGAGCATTATGCATTTTTTCACCTTTAACATCCAAACTGAAATTGTTGATAAGGACAGGAAGGGGATACGAGAAGGACTAGCAGCTGAAATCAGTGCAGCGGTATTCTTGTGTAATAAAGAGGGCAGACACAAGGAGATGATACCTGCCGTGATGCAGTCAAAAGAATGTGGCAGCAGGTCGTTGATCTTCTTCCCTTGCTGAATGGGGGGGCCACTGCAGAAGATCTGATCCAGAGTGGCGTTGGTATGATGCATCCACTCCACCAACCACTTCAGCTTACAGTCGCAAATAAGATTGTTGCCTCGCAGATCCCTGCATGCACAAATAGATCACAGTTTTAATGGCAATACTTGCCATTAAATACCTTATAATGCCACTAATACTAATACTTTAATGGCAATACTTGCCATTAAAACTAGTATTTTTTTGCTTATTCCAGTCTCTGTTCAGGTTCAGCTCACTGCTGTAATCTCTGCCTCTCCTCTGCTTGGTTGTATCATGGCATCCAGCCAACAAAGCCACCACAAGTGTCCTATCTCATGAGCACTCTCTGCTCATCACCCACTCACAGTCTGAATAGCTATTAACCTTGGATGAGAGTACTGAACCAACAGACACAGGCATTGTTCCAGCTGGTTATGTCAGTGTGACCAAAGGCAGGATCCAGCTTTTTTTTTTCAATGACTGACTTGTTTACCATCTACTCAGATGTTCTGGCATCCGAACCCAAGCTCCCCCTGCTTCCTTTAGACTTGTATCCTCCTTTTTTATTTCCTCTATTGTAATGAGGAGGAGCTTTTCTGACAGTCCCCTTTTAATCGCTTCTTTTCTTATATTGTCAACACTCTGGCTTCAAAAGGAAGAAAGTAATGTAGCACTCATCATTTAGTGTAGATGACAACTAAATATTACACTAGTGCTATACTCAGAACATGTTAAAAGAGTAAGTAAAAGATAGTAACATATGCACAAAAACAACAAACATTGAATATACTTAAAAATGCAGACTCACACTTTGGTCAAAGCATCCATGCCCTTGAAAACATCTTTGGGCAGCGTCTCCAGGTTGTTGTACGCCAGACTCCTAAACAGCAAAGAGGGACAAATAAGTATAGTAATGGAATTAGATACAGAGTGCTCCTCTGCAGACAGTACACAGATCCATCATAGATGGATGTTCTTTATTAAGCAAGAGCACCTTGAGAAAGGAGAATAGATAAGCAACTGTGCATCCATAATAATAAAGTCTGACCATATCCATGAGACACAATACAACCATGTTACTTTGATAGAAATTAATCACATAATTTCTTATTTTTCTGTTTCTGCAACTAAATTGGCTATTTGTATGATTTACACATTGACTTTATTTATCTGATGATTGTTTTATTTCATCTTCTTCATTTTCTATGTATTATAGGATAATTTCATATGCTTTTTTTTTTGTTGAATACTTTCAGGATGACTGGCAACCACTTTGTGGAAGCTAATAGAGATAAAGAATAAAGAATGTAAAATATCTGAACTGATAATTGCTTATCATGACGAGAAATTCAATGACCCGCTTTTCTTTATACGTCACACATCAGATTTCATACGCCGTTAAAACTGGAACACTGTAAAATGTTAAAAGCTGTGTAAATCATTTAAATATGATACAAAATGGGCACAAAGTCTACTCATCTTATACGGAAATGTAAAGGAAATATATTTTGATATGAAAAGATTTCAATAGAAATATGCTAAATTTGCATTTGATGCTAGCAACATCTCTGATGCAGGAACATCTTACACACTTTGAGTATAATTCATACATTGTATCTATATAGCTCTTTTCATAAGACTCAAAGCTCCTTTACGCGATATTAAAATAAAAAAAAAAACAGAGGCAAAGGGGAGAGGAATGTCTTTTAGCCAATTTATGTATAAAAGAAAGTATTTCAAAGGTAAATATAGGCAGAGATATAGCAATATAGAAAACAAAAATGAGTTCAGGGATTTCCAAAAACTATTTTTTTCAAATGAAACAGGCAGGAATTACTGTAGGTATTCTTGAAATCATAATAGTCCAAAACATAATAAGGAGAGTAAACCAGTGCTGGATAGAAAGCTTATTGTGCTGCACTCAGGCAAGACTGCAATTAAAAGAAATCACCCATGCACTTTCTGAAAACCAGCTATTTTTCTGCCTTCTATGGGCCAAAGCTCATTTTAGACAGCCTGATGATTTATATGGCTTATTTCAGCAAGACAAAACAAGTTCTGTATTCATTAAAACAACAAGAACTGTAATTTTTAATCAAATTACTTATTTTTTTACTTGCACAGGTTTGACCAGGTGTTCTTTGAAAACATCAATTTCTTATGATTGCTCAGTCTTCTCCATGAAAATCCCTGCCACTGTATTACTGTATCTTTTAGCCACAGAGAACAGTGCCAACCTAAAAGCTCTCTGGTGAACGGCATCTCTGTCAGACACTTAAGACCAGCCAACAAAAAGAGCCCACAGATATGGTTTGTTTCAGAGCTGAACTCCAAAACAACAAAACAGAAAGAGATGAAAGCTGAATTATTCATTTGAAAGACTGCTGTTCAGGGAAGAGAGACCATTTTACTTTGAGCTTGTGCAAGAACGCACTCTCCAAACAGATGGGTTAGAACAAGACCCCTGCCTGTGCCCTTTAATAATGTATTTACGGTAGGGTTGCATTTAAAATGCCCAAACATAGTGCCTTCATTTTGTTTTGTAAAAGTTTCTTTAGCATGAGACATATACAAAGTATGTTGTGTAGGTACATGCAAGGATATACAATATGCTAGAGACACTGGGCTGTAACAGTAAACTGTGTATAACCTTCAACTTTGTAGCTCAGTGTTTGTTCCCCGACAAAGATCACATGGTCTGTTACAATGTTGTTCCACTGAATGAAGCTAAAGTATGTCAAACAATGCTACAGAGTTGTGGATATGGATGTTTTATGTGTATTTTATTAAATTGCAGGGGGGGAGAAGCGGCCTGCATTCTAAAGGAGCTTAGGCGACCTTGAAGATAGCATTGCAAGTTAAGTGGATGCAGTGTGCAGAATAAAACCTCATGAAGTGAAATATGTCTAAGAAGATCCTTAGATAAAGACTGGGATCACCAAAGATGAAGTTGTCATACCCAAACTTCTGATTAATCACCAATCCAGCATAACCAGTCATAGGCAGCCTTAGCACCCTGGTTTTGGAGACTATGCTTAGAAACAGGAAGGGGGGGGCATGACTTTTTTAGTGTGTAATTCATAGATAAAAGTAGTGTATTTGCTTCAAGAAAAGAAATGGGTTGGGAATCACGGGTCTAGCTGATGGTTGCAAGTTCTCCTGAAAAATTTGGACATTAGTCCTCTGCCTTCAGTATTTCAGACATTCTACTAATCCACAGCATGATGCTGCCACCACCATGCTTTAAAACTGGTGAAAATAGTCTTGGATTCAGAACAACAGTTCTTGATTGGATTAATGCTGTAAAAACAAAAAAAACAAAACAAAAAAAAAAAAAAAAAAAAAAAAAAAAAAAAAAAAAAAAAAAAAAAAAAAAAAAAAAAAAAAAAAAAAAAAAAAAAAAAGAAAGAAAGAAAGAAAGCTATTTTCTGTTCCTAAAACAAATTTGTTCTTTATGTTTCTCTATCTTGAGTTTACTTTTTCTGAAGCTATAAAAAGCCATCCTATCTATTTATACCTGATGCTGCACAAAGTCAAAATGTGCTGGGAACAACCTGTAGAGAGTCGGGGACAGATTATAGGTCACCCAGTCTGTGGTTACAGTACAGCTATTTTTAGACTTGACCTACAAGTCCCTCACATTCCCATCTAGTTTAGACGAGCTCTGCGCTTCATTACCATTTCCAAATAATATCTTGTTTCTCCCTTTAATTATTTTTCAAGAAAGCAATTTTTCTTTTGGTAAAATATATGCTATGCTTCATTTATGGCACATGTAAGGATAAATCAGAGCAGTTGACACTGGTTATATTAGGCACTGCTGTTCTCCATATTCTTTTTAGTCTGTTGGCTGATTTTTGGTATTTTTGAGGAGAAACTTTAATAATCAATTTACAGAAACAACTGTTGTAGCGAAGAAAATCCAGCAAACCACAGAATAATTCCTGTTTATTGTCAGATTTCTGATTCTGCAAGGCGATGAGACATTAGGTTCTGCCCCTCTGCAACCTGATCCAGCTGACACCTCCATTACAGTCACCTTGTGAGCTGACCCCTGACAGCACTTTGTCTGCCTACCTTTGCATTCCAGAGACAAAATGATGCAGTGACAGAAAAGGGAAAGTGATGCACAGATTGTTTTAAAATATTGCAAATACCCGAGTATATTAGTTCACACTGCTGTGTGAAAGAAAGCAGTGAATAAGTCACATTTTTCCAACCTAACATCTACAAAGACTAAATACTTACAGATGTATCAGTGCCTTCAGGCCTCTGAAAGCGAATGGGGATATGGATGCAATTCTGTTGTTTTCAATGAATCTGTAAATGACAAGTAGTAATTAGATAGACCAGCAAACACTGCAAATCTTCATTTACAAATACAACCATCTGCATCATCTAACATCTACATCCTCCCTCTTTTTTCATATATTGAAAAATATTTTTTAAAAATCATATTAAAATGGCATGACACAGAGAAATACATGTGTTTTTGGTAATATGAGCTTTTCCACCTAAGCTGATTTTGAGCTGGGAGTTATATAAGTGCAGCAAATATTCAGAACTAATAAAATCCTTCCATGATTGGGCTGAATAAGTACAAACATGTGTGCAAATGATTTCAAAGAACCTTGACACAAGTTGCAATGCACTACAGCGCTTCACCCTCCAACATACGCACAGTTCTGGACAAAAGTTTATATAAACTCAACTTGGACATGAATGTCATGATTACATTAGGCCTGTAGTGGTTTCTATTATGGTTACACTAAGAGTTAAAATTATGCAGTTTCAAAAGCAGATATGCCAAAGCTACATGTGTTCCTGTTGTCCATCATTGACTGCTGCTGATTGCTTCAGTAACTGGTTTAAAAAAAGCATAGAAGAAGAGTTTAACTATCATCCTTAGCTGGCATGTTCGGACTCACATAAATAACCTTTTACAGAACAAAGCACATGTCCACTACGACCTGCAAGCTCCTGGAACATCACTGTTTTTACTGAAGCCCTTGCTCTAAATATCAAATACCCCAAGATCAGCTGAAGCTTGCTGCTGACTTGTGGTTTGGAGCCAAACACCAAAACATAGAGGTGCTAGCATGGTATTTTGATGCTGCTACCTTGATTTGGATTATAATGTGAGTGGAATGATCAATAAAACATGATAAACTCCTGGATAACACAGTTCCTGTTGCTCCGCCAGAGCAGCAAAAATCATGATGGACCACCATCATCCAGGTTACACCTGTCAGGGAGGAGACGGAGTCTGAGAGGTGGGACAAACAGACTAAAAAAACAACCTCTTCCCATGGCCAATAAGGACATTAAACTCACACTTTGGACACAAATACAACCCCCCCCCCCCCTCCTCCACACACACACACACACACACACACACCTTTTTTTTATATCCCCCGTGGGGTACTATCCATTGACATAATGCATTCCCTAACCCCTTACCCTAAACCTAACGCCCATTACTGATTGCCTAAACCTAACCCTTGTCCTAATCCTAACCAAAACCTAATTGTAACTTAATCTCTAAAACCTAATCTTGACCCTCAAAATGGGGTTTGTTCCCAAGGGGACCAGGAAATAGCCCCACAAGGGCAAGACGTCCCCACAGTGATGGTAAAAATCCGGAACATGGTCCCCGCAATGTTGTAAAAACGCGCCCACACACACACACACGTTTGTACTTCTATCTTTTTGAGGACAGTTATTGACATAATGTATTCCCAGCTCTGACCCTAACCCTAACCATCACAACTGATTGCCTAAACGTAAACCTTCCTCCACCCTAACCATAACCTAATTGTTGCCTGAACAATAAAACCAAATTTTGACCCTCAAAATGAGGTCTTTCTCAGTGAAGACCGTCCAAAATGTCCCCACTTTCCAGAAATGACCTCAGTTTGTTGGTTAAAAACATAAAATGGTGCTCACAGTACTGGAACAAAAACCCTAAACTCCTAGATAACATTGATAGCACTCTCATTATTCTATTTCTTCAATTTTACTTAGTAACTTAGTTTTTTTCTTTTTTTTTTTTCTTTTTTTTTTTTTTTATAACAATGCACCCCCAGAAGGCCACCGACAATTTTGTTGTACAGTCAACTGTACAATGACAAAAAAACAAAACAAACAAACAGGTTTTGAATCTCATATTACACCAAAAAATAAACAATTGGGGGAGAAACACTATTGTTGGAGACAATGTGGGCAATTCAACGCCAACAGCTCTCATGTGTTTTGGGTGATGTCTAAGAATACAGTCATTTTAGGAGGGGGTCCTAACAGTTATGTGGGAAGCTTTGGTATATATCATTATAAATGATTTATATATCTAGGACAACCAGAATCGATAATACTGTAGATAATGGAGATATTTAAAAGATAGCTGTATGCTGCACATCTTTATGTAAGTGATGCTTCCCCTCCATGTTATCGCTTTCTCTATTCTCATTTTTGTACTTTTAACATTGTTTGTTAGCCATTGATCAAAAATAAAGTTCAAATGAAAACAAACTATCAGCCAGATGTTCAAAATCTGGGCATAGTTTGGTGTTTTCATGGGAAAATGGTCCCAGTTTTAGAAAAAAGCTGGTGGCAGAATGGATAGAGCAGGGTAAAATTAAGCATCTGGGATAGTTCCGACCTCAAACCTCACAACAAATATGTCAAATTTGATTTAAAGCTGGATTAGTGACTGAAAACAAGACATCTAATTAGAATTTTGTCAGTGTTTGTCACAGTTTTATGTAAAAGAAGAGTGGTCAAATAACAAGAATTCTACTAGAAACATAATGAAGGCCAAAAATAGGAAAAATACTTCAAACTTATGAAGTTGACAGTACATTTATATCATTTTCACCTCATGTTGATTGCAGGAAACAGTATTCTACCACAGCGAGCATATATCAGTGCATTAAAGGCACAGTTTTGCCCTGGCATTCATACTCTTCATGATAACACATAAACAGTTTATTTAAGCGGTTCATATAAGAAAATACTTACAGGTATTCAAGGTGTGGCAAACCTTGAAACGCATCCTCATCAATAAGGTCAAATGAGTTTGCAGTGAATAATCTGAAAAAAAAAATCCAATAACAAAAATATTCATCCTTTTTATTTAAAATCAACATTATAAATCATGAACTGTTTTGTTGGTTTTATTGATTTTGCAGCAAATGCTAGCACATAAGTGTTTAAAAAAGTAATAGGTGAAATCCCCCCAAGCTAAAATCATTCTCCTCTCCTTCTGACCATGCTCCTCTGATGCGTGATGCATTCAGTCATTCAGTCACACACAAGAATAAAGAAGTGATGCTAAGACAAATATTTGACCGAGATAAAGTGATGCTTGGTGACAGCCTGCTAAAATGTGCACTGTGAGGTGCGAAAGCACATGTAAGCCTG
Source organism: Atherinomorus stipes (assembly GCA_023101725.1). Taxonomy (NCBI): domain Eukaryota; kingdom Metazoa; phylum Chordata; class Actinopteri; order Atheriniformes; family Atherinidae; genus Atherinomorus; species Atherinomorus stipes. The sequence goes on along the minus strand of JALJCO010007186.1, from coordinate 96,118 downwards.
CCTTAGCTGTTAGATTGTACTTTTGCACTGAAAACCCCCCCCTATGATATAGCCTAAAACAGTGTTTCTAAAGGAAAACATTATATTACACGCTTATTGTTGTTTTCCTTCCCACTCTACCCAAAACACACATACACACTGTTCCTCTGTAACCAGCCCCTGCTGTTAGTTGCTCTAGCCATGTGGTCTATTGCATAATCATGACACCATTATGGAGAATCCCCCTTTTAATCTGCATATCAGCCTCTTTACAGTCCTCATGGGGGACATGGCCCCATTGCATTGTTCAAGATAGATAGATAGATAGATAGATAGATAGATAGATAGATAGATAGATAGATAGATAGATAGATAGATAGATAGATAGATAGATAGATAGATAGATAGATAGATAGATAGATAGATAGATAGATAGATAGATAGATAGATAGATACTCACAGCAGTTGGAGGTGAGGTGTGTGAACAAAGCTTCCTGCTGTGATTTCATTAAATCCAGACTTGACAAAAGATCTGTGTAAATTGAGAAAGAGAGCTTATTTAAATGGAAATCAGATTGGAGAAGTGATAAATATGACTGGCTCTCCTGCCTTTCTGTTGGTGATACATTTGGATTATTGCCCATACTTGACACAAAGGAATCAAGTCTAAAGAATCCAGATTAGATTCAGCATCACTCACAGTGAAACGACATCGGATGGGAAAGTGTGAGGCACGGATCGGACGTTCTCACACAGGGCATTATCTTTGGTGCAAGTGCATCCAGCGGGGCATCGGGGCTGCCTGACTCTCCGTCCGTCTGTTAACAGCAAGCTGACAGCAGCGACCCAGACCAGGAGCGTCCATCCTCTCCATCCTCTGCCCGGCCATCCCGTTACTTCTGTCATCCCTGCAAGCGCAACTTCCCGAGCTGATCACAGTCGCGAACAACAACGTTGAGAATGTACTCCCAGCTGTGTTTCTTTTCTCTTTTTTTCCCCTCCTTTTAATATAAATTGCTTTGATGGGGCTTGTGACTATGCCTCTTGCGTCTCAGTAGGAAGCAGAATGGGTCTGCAAAGCGCAGGATTACAAATGCGGGGCAGACGGGACATCAAACCGGATAACATCTTAGATTTTTGGCATGAGAAAGAATGATCTCACTCTTGCAAAGTACAAAACGAAAAGAAAAAAAGAAAAAAGAAAAGAAAAGAAAGAAACGGCGCGGTTTTTAGTTTACTGCCTCCAGAGAAGTAGCCTTGTAGACTAAATGTCGTCCCCATAAAAAGAAAGAAAAAAGCCCATCAGAGAGAAAGAGAAAGGAAGAAAGAAAAAGATGGAGGAGGAGGGGGGAAGGCCCTAAGGTGCGCTTTTTTTTATCGGCACTGCCAGCTATTATTTATGCGCGCTTCAGAGCCGTGCATGGCTAATGGGAAGCTGCTATTCATGAGGCTCTGTGCAAATGCACCTGCCCCACTCATTTAAATGCCGCCTCCTCTCTTCGCTGCTTTCGCATGATAATGACATTAACGATGAAAAGAAGATGGGTTTCAAAGGAATAACGCAGAGACATGAGACTTAGTAAACAGCACTGAATTTCATGAATATTTTTGTTTTTCTTGTGACAAGAAATGATGGGCATTCCTTCCTCTCTTCTTTTTTCTTTGGAGTCCACACTAAGTCCTTTGTTAAGTCCAGTTGAAAGTCAAACACTGCACTTTTGTTTCCAGACTGTGGTGAACTTTCACTCCTGCAATTTATCATAATTCAAGGTCTGACTTATCCTCAAACATTCAAATGGCATAATGCCCCCTTATTTTCAGTCTACTTCAGAAGCCTGTGAGCCGTTTGTTCCACAGCAGAGATGAACGATAGGAGGAGGAGACAGTTAGTCTGTAATTTGGCTACTTTTTTCAAAATCGGCGATTGAGCCTTAAAAAAAAAGAAAGAAAAGAAAAGAAAAAAGAAAAGAAAAGAAAAGCTTTCCCTTTATCACAATATTTCCCATCGAGCTGTGTGTGATAGGCTAATATAATTACCTGGTCTTAATAACAGCTGATCAGTAGAACGTAATCTAGAGGGGGAAAAGAACAAAATTACTAAACTTACTTCTAAACTCAAATCAAGTTTATTTATAATGCATTTTAACACCATTGAAACAAAGTGCTAAATACACAACACAGCACAAGTGCGAGACATTAAAATCTATACAAAAGACTGCAATGAAACAACAAAACAGAAATCTCATGATGGGTCGAAGACCACAGCATTAAAATGGGTTTTCCACTAATTTACATCAACAAGAATGATGATGATGATGATAATAATAATAATAATAATAATAATAATAATAATAATAATAATAATAATAATAATAATAATAATAATAATAATAATAATAATAATAACCAAATAGGCTATATCATTAAAACGTGGCACTAAGACTGAACTAAACAAAGCATAAACATGGGCACTTTAGAGAACACAAATGAAGTCACAGAAATGATTCACATTTAGCAGGTCAAGGCTAAAGCAAAAGTTTATACAAAACATTACATATTACGCTTATGATACACTCATGCAACAAAGAACATAAAGATTTTCTGTCTTCCGTCCTTTCTTTCTCTTCGTGAAAACCCGTGTTTATATATATATATATGTATATGTATATATGCGCCAATATCTGCGTCAATATAAAAAATGATAACAAGGAAGAAAGAAAACGTTTTTTAAAAATGTTATACCGAATCCACAGTCAATTTTGATAACAGAATGATAATAAACGTCATCATCATGCGACGTGGCTTCGTCGTAATCATGCGACATACACTTCAGTTTGTAAACACTTCGAAGCGATCTATCGAGACTGTCAGCGCATAACCTCATGGATAATCTTGTCAAGGTTGGCTATGATATTTTAAATTCCTAAACTGGCTTTTTTTTCCAGTGGTCCACACATCTGTTTTTTAATTAGAGAGCCAAAGACGTTAGCGTAAAGAAATGACTTCGTATGACATCGTTTCCCAGACCTACAGGTCACTGTCATTCTTAAATGAAAGAGCTGCACGAGAATAAGACACATTATCTGCAAGTTTAGTTGATGAATGCTACAGTAAATTAAACTAATGCACATTTACACTTATGTTTGCTTACGTGGCAGGACAATGTAAATCAAGAGATCATCACCAGAATAAAAGCCTAAAGTAAATTTATACTAATATCTCTTTCCCAATCTTAATGTGGTTCTAGGTGGTTACCTTCCTGTATAAGTATTTGGAGCAAAAGACTGTTTATTTAACCAATTTAATCTTACATCTAGTTATTAACTGTATGCTACTGTATGCTATAACTAGTTATAACCTGACTTGTTTGCAGAGACGTGCTAAAATCACGCTGGAAAACATGGTGTCGATTTTCGGTAGGAAACTGAGAACATCAACCATAAAAAAAGATGGATTGTCTTGAAATATTAATCCCCAAAAATACATAGCAACTGTCCAAGAGCTTAAAATTCATGCTTAGGCAGTTTCCGATGTTGTGAGTAACGTGAAGTTGAGATAAAACCGCGTGAGAGAAGGAAACATCACATAAAAAGCTCCAGTTTGATCCAGAGCTGTCTGAAGTGATGGTTTCCCCCTTAGTTTTTGCAGAAAAGTATTCATGGATATTCAGGGACACTGTTTATGGACTGATTGAACCAAAAGTAGTGGCCTTTTAGAACACAGTGCACTAGCTTGTTTATATGCACGATCACATTTAAAGAGACATTTTGTTGCCTTAAGTGCTGAAGGCATAAAACATGACAAAGGAATGATGACATCAGAAGATTATCACAGCCCTGTAGCTTGAAATATCCTATCGAATGTATCAAATCTAGTTATAAGCCCAGAGCAAGGTCTCAAGTCTTTGAGCAGAGCAACACCCTGAAGCAGACAATGAATAGCACAACAGAGAGGTTTAAAAGGGACAGAGCAAGCTGTTTGGTTGCTTCAGAACATGCAGGATCAGTCTCTACCTTCAGAAACGTTTTTATTTTTCCAAATGTTTGTGACTTAAAAGTAGGCAAGTTTATGGAGAAAAGGGTATTGTGTATCGTTGAAATTGACTCTACTCACATAAATGAGTTCTTGTGTTTCCTCAGGTTCATGGAGGTGGCGGCTATGACTCTGACTTCAGTGATGATGATGGACAGGGGGAGCCCTCAGAGAGAGCTCTTAAAAGGTTAAACAAAAAATAAAAAAAAAGACTTGTACTCACATACATCGACACTCATGGGGTTGTGCATCTTTGCTCACTAAATGCTAATATGTGCTTAACTGTTTTTGTCATACAAAGGGTAAAACACTCTGATTAAACACAAGTTTGTGAGCATCTTTGGTTTTATCCAGTAGGACGACAGCCTTCCCCACTAATACAAGCTTTCTGGATTCATGTGTGTGTTTGACAGGAAACATGAGGAAGAAATCTTACAGAAGCCTTTTCAGAGAGGCCAGCATTCCAAGATTGCTCACAGCAGCTTCCATTCTAATGAAGTGGACAGGTACAGTAGAGCTGCAGCGGGAGATTAAATCAGTTTGTTTTCATGTAAACCTGTGGCAGAGTTTCTCCCTTTTTTTGTGCATTTAAAAAGAAATTTTGAGCATTTTTTTTCATTTACTTGCACTAAACCCCTACATATTATTGTTAATATTAGCTGTGATAAACAACATATTTGTCTGTTATTTTGACATTGAACGTTTTCAGTAAAGTTGAGGTTTTTCTTGTAGTTTAAAAAAAAAAAAATCTATCTTAGGTTCTCCATGCAGAGAAAATATATGTATAGATTAACTGTAAAACCTCGGTTGTCTTTAGTTTTACTTTTAATCTGTGTTTCAAAAATCCTAAATATTCAAAACAAAAACCAAACCACTCAAATGAGTCAAGACACACCAAACCAGTTATGTACACTGCTCAAAAAATAACATTCTGCAGCCTGGAACATCCTCCAGCATGACCAGTTTGGTAGTGGGTCAGTGATGGTCTAGGGAGGCATACCAGGTACCCTGACTGTCATTAGGTACTGGGATCAGATCCGACCAATCATCAGACCCTATGCTGCTGCAGTGGAACCTGGGTCCCTTCTGATGCATGACTCGGCTTTATGTGCCTGGAGTGTGTTAGCATTTCCTGTATAACAAAGGCGTGGATGCTATAGACCAGCTTCACCAGACCCGAATCCAGCCCAGCACCTCTGGGACATCATGTCTTGTTCCATCCAGCCATGTTACACCGCAGACTGTCCAGGGGTTGACTGATGCCCTGATCCAGGTCTGGGAGGAGATCCTTCAGAACATCCAGCATCTCGTCAGGAGCATGAGGTCATCCAGGCGCATGGAGGCCGCACACACTCCTGAACCTCACTTCAACTGGTCCTAAAAAACTTCCACAGAAGTTGGATCAACCTGTGATCTGATCTTTTTACTTTTAATTAGAAAATTATTCTAAATCCAATGATTTTCATTTCTGTTGATCATTCTCATGTTATTTTGTTCACACATTTTACTATGTGATGAATAAAGATTTCTAACTGGAATATTTCATTCATCAAGATCTGAGATGTGTTGTTTAAGTGCTTCATGTAATGCTTCAAGTAGAATTATACAACATTCAATATAAAAAACATTATGTAAAAACATAAAAAAATCTTGTCTAAGTTGCGACCTTTTTTTGTTGTGTGTGTGTTTCAGAGAGGAAGCCAGAAACAGAAGAGCCCACCTGATATCAATGAATGCTGTATCCTTTTTTTAAAAAAAAAAAGAAAAATGAGTTGACATGCTCCTTTTTTAAGCAGCTTCAGTTGTTAGTGAGACCTGAGATAAATGCAGGTGAATCTGTCTCTCTGTTAAAGACATTAAAACGAAGGACGTTGCTGCATTTCACTGTGTTTAAAAGCCAGATTGATCCTAAACAAACGACTGCAGTTTGAGCGCCACAAGAAGTTTGTCGGCGACTACATTCTGTATTACGGAGGACAGATGGCAGACTTCAGACGCTCCACGTACGTATTAAGTCTCACAGCTTGAGAATCTGTTGGCTGCTGTCAATCAAGGCGAAACTGTGGAGAGCTTCTGGATTCTTTGTTTACTCCTGTTAAATACTTCATTACAATTAATAACAGCACAGATTTTTCTGTTTATCAGTTCTTATAAACTTTGTTATTTGACCTTTTGTTTCCTGCAGATCCAAAGACAAAACAGATCTGGATGTGCTGCGTGAAAATCATCGCTTTCTCTGGAAGGATGAAGACGAGGAAGACATGACATGGTGATTGTCTTCTGCTCACATGCACAGCTTTACTTTTGATTAGGCGGTTCTGTAGTGAAAATAGGCATGTTGGGAGGAGATACTGGAATTCGATTCTGCCTGGTGACAAAAATGAACTCAGTGAAGATTAGAGATGTTCAATATTGGCTTCTTTTTTTTTTTTTTTTTTTTTTTTTTACCGATATCTGATATCCGATACTGTCCAACTCTTAATTCTGATATCAACTGATACCGATATATGCAGACAACTGTGACGTTGTATCTCTCATATTTTGAGAAACACAGCTATATTTTGCTCCAAGACAGAATAATAAATTTCCCCCCAGAGATTAATAAAAAAAAACTTTTATTTGATTTGATTTGAGAGCAAAGATCCCAAAATAACCTTAACTCAGCCAGAAGAGTTCATTTAGGACATCTGGCTTCAATATATATCAGATACTAGCAAGTAGTAGCAACATGTGGCTAATTCTAATGTTTCTGACAGCTTGGTACCTTAACCAACAACTTAAAACCAGACATATTATAAGCAGCTTTAAAGCAAGTCAGTCTGTAGTAGCAGCAGCTGCACCGTAGTCACATGACTCTAAAAGGAATGCGGGGATATGAAATTCTTCCAGAGTGACAAGGACTTTTCAACCAAGCGGCGACCTCCGATGGCCAACTGTGAGGCCAGTATCCGGAAAAGTGCTAAAAAATTGTAGTTCTTTCTTCAGCCGCTAGGATCTGTCTGCAAACATGTTAAAAAGGTCAACATGACAGCATTAATAAACATGTTTACAGCCTGGTTCAAAAAAAAAAATTAGTTTAATAGATAAAGTTTACCTTCATGTCAACTGTGAGGGGGGTGAATTTTTTTTATAACTCATCCATTTAGATGTTATTTAACCTTGAATTTACACATAATTAGGGGCCAGGTGGCTGACCGGATACCGGCCAGTGGCTAGCAGTTAGCTCTGTGTTTGCTCTCGGTAAGGTCTCAGTCTGCAGCAGAGTAGCAAAATGGCGGTTTTTAGCAGCTAACAGCAAGTCTAGATAGGCCTTACCTTTAGCCCGCTGCTTAGGAGGCTAATCTTCAGTAGCTCCTGTTAGTTTTGAGTTAGCTCGGTTAGCATTTAACCCAGAGTACGTTGACTGTCAATCATTTGCCCCGAGGCTGGGGAGTGACGCCACACGCGACGCAGCAAAGATGGCAACGATGGGAATGCCCAACTGGCTTCACTTTTAGTTCTTTAAAAACTAACGGGTGATGTAGCTCGTCCTCTTGTTTTACGGTCTCTGTTTTCTGCATGCTCACGGAACAAAATTCATAACGGAAAAAAAAATTTCACAATGGAACATCAAAATCTCGGATTTTGTGAGTAAAAATATCAGTCCGAAAAAAAACTCTGCTGATATTTTCCTTTTTTAGAAAAAAAAAAGAAAAATCATATATAATAATGAAAAAAATTTTTGTGATAAGACAGATATTTTTTTCGATATCACATTTTAATGCTGATATTGGCCGATAATGTCAGTAGGCCGATAATATCAGACATCTGTAGTGAAGATGCATCTGTTCTGTATTTCTTCATCACTTGTGACATATTCTTCTACAGGGAAAAAGAACTCGCCAAGAGGTATTACGACAAGCTGTTCAAGGAGTACTGTATAGCCGACCTCAGCAGATACAAAGAAAACAAGGTGAGATTAACGTGACAAATGAGCATTTTAAACAAGCTCTTACAAGGTTAAACAAGAATTAAAACGGCTAGAAGAAAATAAAAAACTCCTCAGTCACGACCAGGACACAGCAGGGTAATCCATCGTTCTAGTCCGCTCCAGTTTTGTGAAAAATTACACTAATTGTCCCAGTGCTGGTGCCAAGTGTAAAGGTTAATATCTGCGAGCTCTCACTAATCTCCATCATAACTCTGCTGTAGATCAAAGTTGCAGGAATGACGTGCTTTGGCTGTGCTCTTTTGTGTCTCCGGTGGCCATGGGGCCATTCTGGTCTGAAGCCAAGTAAATGAAAGGCAGTGAAAATATAGGTCGCCCCCTCCTCAATTTTGGGGCTTCTTCTAAATTCAGACCTCTTTTGAAATTGTTACTCTCAGACTTTGTATTAATATCATAGATATTGCAGTTTTTGTTTGGCCCAGGCCTTGACATTTATTACACTGAGCGATAGACCCATAAATACAGGTGACTGAATTGTAATGTCTCCATCAATAAATACATAAGAGGAAAAAATTACTGAGATGAAGTAAATTTACAATGTTCTCCTTTGTATATGAATGAAGTTATGATTTTCTTGTTTAAAGGAACAATGTTCCTTCTCTGTGTTACATCATGAATGATTTTTTTCATCACAATAACACAGATCTTTCTTAATCTTTGCCCAACAGTTTGGATTTCGCTGGCGAACTGAGAACGAAGTGGTCTCTGGCAAGGGTACAACTGACTCCTTTGTTTTTATTCTACTATAACTGGGGAAACCTTCTTACAATTCTTCTGTCATATAAGACATTAAGATAACTTTTTTGAGTATCAGGACATAATGGACAAAAAAAAAAAAAAAATCAGACCTAATCATGTCTCAGATTTCGGGAAATACAAACTCAGATGAACAACAGCACATGGCCAATCACACTGTCATAATCTATAAAACAAAACCTACGAATAAATTCAGAAACACTGTAAAAAAACGAAGTCCACCCCCTGCAACTTCTTCCATATTAATTGAAAATTACAAAGAAAAAGAAATAGTAATCAGATGCTGCTAATCAAATGCAGCTGATTAACTAATTACAAGTTTGTGTGATTGTTATTCTCTAAATGTAAACGTTTAGTCAGTTTCATGTCTGAAGCTTTAAGTGTGTTTTAACACAATGCCAAGCAAAGACATCTGTAGTGATCAGTCTATTGGGGAAGGGTTGTAAATGCCATTTCCAAACAGTCTGGAGTCAATTATTCTTCAGTAGACGTCCCAGCAAGTTAACCTCACAGTCACTTTGTGCGAGGCTCAGAGGAACTGGCTCCTGAGGGTTTAGCTAGCATTTAGCTAGCATGTTAAAGGTCATGACTGAACAAATAGAAAAGACTGAGCATGTTTGGAAGACTTGTTAGGAGAAAACTTTTTGTCTCTTAAATGAACATAGGAGCATGGCTTTGGTTTACAAAGTTAAATATGAATAATCTTCAAGACCTCTGGAACAACGTCCTACATACAGATAAGATCAAAGTGAAGATGTCTGGCTATGATGCATGACCAAGGGGCAAACTCCGCTGGAAAAGAGTGAAGCCGGAAGTGAAGTTGAATAATTGTAGTTCTCCCTTCATCCTCTAGGGGCTGGCTCCAAAACACAGCAAATCTCTATAGACTCCCATGTTAAAAAGACCAACCTCACAGCAGAAATGAACATGTTCACAGTCTGGTTCAAAAAATCCTTTTAGGTTTAATAGGTCAAGTTTAGCTTCATGTCATCTGTGAGCGGGGGGTGCAAGGGGATTTTTTTTTATATAACTGAAATTATGCATAATTAGGGGCGTATTCTTTTGATTGACATGCAGCAGACCAGATGCCGCCGGTGGCTAGCAGTTAGCTCCTTGTTTGCTCTCGATAAGGTCTCAGTCTGCAGCAGAGTAGCACAATAGTAGTTTTAAGTCAGCTAACAGCAAATCCAGACATGCCTTACCTTTAGCTTGCCACTTAGGAAGCTAATCTTTGTTAGCTCTTGTTTGCTTTGAGTTAGCTCAGTTAGCATTAGCCCAGAGTATGTTCGCTGGCAATCATTTGTCCCGAGGCCACGCTTTGCCCATTTTAGTATTTTTCAGAGTGACGACACACGCGGCACGGCAAGATAGCGACGGTGGGAGACGCCCAACAGGCTTCACTCTCCTCTATTCAGACGTGACCAGATACCACGTCCATATTTTTTACAGTCCTTATGCAGGACTCCATGTTTGTGTGAGCCAAAGTACATGAGCACTCCATGCAAAACATTAAGCACTCTAGGAGAAGGGTGTTGATTTGGGTTTGTTTTAAAACCACAGGAGTTGGACACCTTTCAGTCACTGAGTCAGCCATGAACCCCTCTATACCGTATACCAAAGTGTTCTGGAGATAAATAAGATAAGACTATATGTGTGACAGCTAAAGCTAGGGTGAAAATGGATTTTGTGACAGGGCAGTAACCCCAAACACATCAGCAGATCTACAACAGAATGACTGAAAAAGAAGAGAATCGAGGGGATTGTTTTTACACTGCTTCAGTCAAAGTTCAGACCTCAACCTGAAAAAAAAAGAAGAAGAAGCTTTTGGACCGTATCAGAGCTGTGCATAAACAAATTCCTGCAAAATAAAGAGTAGGACAAAAGTCCTTCTCAAAAAAGGTAATGATACAATCATACAGAAAACCATTTGTTTAAGTCATCTGAAAAGTCTTGATGAGTTTTTATAATTTTTTTTTATGTCCTGATACATATAACCTAAAAATTGGAAGGTGGTACTCAGTCTTCTTTTAAAATGATTTATTTGCTTTTTCCAGTGTAACTAAACTGATAAATGTGATATTAACTTCTAAAAATGAGTCTTTATCAAAGAAACTTTGTAGAAATCCATCCATCCATCCATCCATCCATTCATCCATCCATCCATCCATCCATCCATCCATCCATCCATCCATTGATATTAGGCTAAAAAAACTTCACCACTAGATGGCGACAGAGATAAGAGACTTTACACTGTGATACATAACACTGTTGATCTTTCTCCTTACAATTTTGACTTTCTGGCTTACATCATTATTTCGCAACATGTTTTGTTCTGCAGGTTATTTATCTGTTTTCTGATTTTTATTTTGTTTGTTTTTTTCTGTTTGGCTTCTGTAGCTTCTAGCCTGTGTGAAAGCTGCATTTACCTGCTATGTCGACATACACCAAACAGTTCAGTTCTACGTTTATGCCTCTCCTTTTCTCCTTGATGCAAACCAGCCATTTTGGAAGAGCTTTGATGGCTATGACTGTCTATTAATTGTTCAGGATTAGCATAACACCTCCTCTCTGTCAATTGCTGCTTGCTTCGTCTGGCGGTGGCAGATATTTATAGGTTTACCAGGAAGGACAATACCTGCAGCTCAGCGAGAGTAAACCTGCCTTGACTGCTCATTGATATGCTTTGAGCCCTGCAAACAAACATGGATACGTTTTACATTTAAATCATTCCTTTGCTGAGGCTGTGGTATGTTTTCAGCCTGTTTTGTCAGCAAGACTTTTAAATCACTCCTCTACGCTGCAGAATTTCAGGAAACATGGTGGAAATGTGGACAAAGAAGGGTTTATTAGCGTGGATCCAAAGCGGCTGCTTTGCAAAGGGGGAAAAAAGGCATTGACCTCAACTGAGGTCTTCTAGTTTGGTTGTGTTTACACCACTGTGACCTCACAACATAAAGTGTGTCTGAGAAAGCTGACTAAGCCAATATATTGTTCCAGATTAAGACTTTGTAATCCCAGTCTCTGACAGTTCATCCGTTGTTGCAGTACTCTTCAGGAAGTGGGATTAGATGGGTCAGAACTTCACTTTAACTGTCACTTCTGTGATTTGTGTGCATTGATGATTCCCAGAGAAACACTGAGGTCCTGTTGGGGACACCGAACTCTCCACCCAAATCAATGCTAACCTAAGTACCGGAGGTAGATGCACTGCTCCCATACAGATGTGGAGATGACACTTCAGGCTTAAAAGTGCATAATCAGTTTGATTTGATTTGTAGGCTCACATACAAGAAAAACAAGCACTGAAACTGAACATTTTGCAAAAAAATCTGTCAAAGTAATCGATAAGAAGGATTGGAAGATTACTTCCACGTGGACTAAATATCGTCATGCTCACATGTTAGATAACCAGAATGGGCCGTGGTTTATGGATATGTTGAAAACATAAATTAATCCAAAGCTCAAACTTTCAACTGATCTTTCATTTCCATAGGGGGTGCCACACATCAGCTGGGCTGTAAACACCTTTGTGCAAACCACCCACCTTATCATCCTTGCTGTGTGTGCACTGTAGGTCATGCTAGTATTAGGTAATACTGACCACACATCCAATAAGGTGACTCACTAAGATCACTGACCCTTCTTTTCGTGGCCACAGTGTGATATGGGATCAATTAGTGAGCTGCACCTAAAGATTTAGGTCTGTCTTTGAATGGAGAACAGCCATTACTTAGGCCGTCTCAGGTCTGAAGTTTCCCTACATTTTAGGGAATTATGAAGAATGAGATGTTCTTCTACGCCATGCTGGTTCCGCTCTTTTAAAGCAGCGTATCATAAAGATTGGCTTTTGGGGTTATTGCAAAACCTCTCTCTGTGTTTTGTTTCTACTCATTTTTCCATACAGCTGTCTCATTTGTTACCTCGGAAAGCACTTTACTGCGCTTTCTGTGCATTATAACCCTCAGAGAGAGATATTATAAGATCTTTGCATGAACTGCATATTACATTGCGTAATGTGTGCTTGTGTGTTGACAGATTTGTGTGTGGATGCTTTTGGTACAAACAAATCAGGCAGCGGTTTATGAAAAAAGAACATAAATAGGGATGTCTGATATTATCAGCCTACCGATATCAGCCAATATTGGCATTAAAATAGTTTTTTCCGGACTGATATTTTTGCAAATGAAATCCCGCAAGATTTCATAACGGAACAATGAGATCTCCCAAGATCTAGTACCATTAGCAGCGATCAAGCATGTAGAAAAGTCCCTGTTATTCTGGAGGAACTTCATATCCCAGCATTCATTTTAGAGTCGTGACTACTGGTGCAGCTGCTGCTACAGACTGCTTATAATATGTCTGGTTTTAAGTTGTTGGTTAAGTTACCAAGTTGTCAGAAACATTAGAATTAGCCACATGTTGGCTAATACCTGCTAGTATTAGATATATGGCAGCCAGATGTTCAAAATGAACTCCTCTGGTTGAGTTAAGGCTATTTTGGGATCTTTGCTCTCAAATCAAATCAGATCAAAGTTGCTTTATTAATCCCTGGGGGGAAAATTTATTATCCTGTCTCGGAGCAAAATATAGCTGTGTTTCTCAAAATATGAGAGATACAACCTCACAGTTGTCTGCATATATCGGTTATCGGAATTTAAGAGTTGGACAATCGGATATCGGTAAAAAAACAAAAAACAAAACCAAACATCCTTAGTTATGAAGTAGGGCTGTTATTAGTGGTAAAAAAAAAAAAAAGAGAAAGAAAATTTTACTGGCTATCTTTTCCTCATGGAAGCCTATAGGGTCTGATCTGTTCAAGTATCTAAAGCACATCTTATTTGGTTTTCATTGTATTGTTGTTTTTAGAGCTAATTACAACAAGGAAAAAGTTTAATAGATAATAGGATGCACCTATAATTTACATACATTACGTATCAGTGCTATAGACTATACAAAAAGATTCAGTTAAGAATTCCCATAGACAAACATGTATATGTTAGCAGTAAATTATTCATGAAATTAAGTCTCTTTAACCATACCCTGACCTTACAACCCTTTTCTTTGCAACATATTTAAAAAGTGAAAAAAAAAAGAAGAAAAAAAAATCAGACTTGAAATTCAGAATTTAAAGCATAAACTCTCAATTTTTTACTCAGATATCACATGAAGAGATAAGTAAGGTCATTTTCCTCATAGACCTGTTTCAGCAGCCTGATAGATTATTAGAAAGAATGCATTTCCATCTTGGTTTCATTTTTCAGACCTGCAGTGAGCCTCTGCATGCATTCTGTCTAAGAAAGTCTAGTGTTAGATAAGCATATTTAATATAAAGCAACAGTGCAGAACTTTTCTCTCTCCTTTGTTACAGAACACAGTGTGTGTGAGAGTGCAGGGTAAGTGAAGACAGTGTAATAACTTGACAGCCTTTCTGCAAATACCAACATCTCCATGAGCATCAAGGTAACATAAGCATCTGTCCTAAATGACTTCATCCTTTGCATCCCAAAGAAGAAAACCCACAGAAACAGTAATCTGTGTGAGTCCTTGCCAGTGGTAGACACTGCGATTGCCATTGATGCCCCACTTGTCTTGAATCCCTGCAAGATCGTCCTATTTTATCATCATTACTGCTAGTTGTCATAAAGTGCATTCCCTCTTGAAACGGTGGAGGATTGTTGCCCCAACGACAAATTTTAAACCTACAGTACAAAATACTGATATAGAGACTATAGAAACATTGAAAAAGTGCTTTAAGGTAACAGATATTTATTCATATGTAGCAATCCAGATAATAAATGTGTCTTGAGACTGCGCTATGCTGGGGAAGATGTTTATCTGTGGTTTAAAGGCATTTAGGGCTTCATTCCAGGTCGTGTTTTTTTTTTTCCTGCGGCTTTTTCCTCTGGTATAAATTGAGGTTTAGTGTTTCTGTCAAAAGGAGGTGAAAGGGCAAAGGCGTTTTGGGCTACACTCCTTTAACGTGGGCTTCTTGTTAAAGTAAATGGGGTATAGAGTAGAGGAGGTCTCGGCTTATGTAACGACCCCTGCTTAAAAAAAAAAAAAAAGGCAAAACAGTTATAACATGCTCCCTTCCACTCACAGCGAGAGCTGGAGCCAAGTTTGACAGACTGCTGCCTCTGAGTGACTCAATGCTGCTGGCTTGAGCGTGAGGCCACTTCAAGTGTACACAGTGACATTATACTTCTCATGAGTTAATTGACTTGTTGACCTCGTTGATATTAGTTCTTGAATTCAGTTTTTTGGCACTACTATTGTAGTTTTTCTCCTTTTCTACACCCAATTTCTATTATTTTTGGCCTCTAGCTCTCATACACGACATCTCATCCAAACTTAGATATATATTTGACATAAAAAGCAATTATTGCAAAGCTATATGATGCATTTAAGATGCTTTCACATCCTGGTCATTTCTCTTTCGTAAATATCCGTTGAAGTCAAATAAAAGTGGGTGAGATGATGTATTTTTCTTTAAACGTTTGCTTTAACAAACCTTGGCTTGTTTTGAGTTCTTGTTTAACTTTATCCTGCTGAGCTCCGTTTTTACCAGACAGAATACTTCCTCTTCAGACAAACATCTGGTTGTATTTCTAAAGCATTAGAAGTAATCGCATACTAGCCCATAGCTCAGGAGCTTTCAAAGTCACCCAGACTAACAGTGGAGACTGCCATCCCTGTTTATGCGTGAGTGTGTAACAAGATGCACATAAAAACCGGAGTCTCACTCAGTGGTTTACGGAGGCGACAGAAGCAACAGCTGTAATGCATGTAATGCCAGTCGTATGTGATGCTGTTTGATCTGCAAAATAGGGATGAACTTAAGGTCAACGTTTTCGACTGCTTCTCAGTGTTAGAGACAGACATGAAAGAGGTAAATCTGTTCCACTCTGGGGCTGTGTGGTTGGAAATGGAGCTATTTGGTTGCCAGTTGCATTTCTAGCATTTGAGATGTGAGGCACGAGGCAATGAGGCATCATTCTGCACATCAGCTAACAGCTGAAGAGGATGAGTGTATTGGGGCTGCATTGTGATAACCGTGACATCAGATGAGCAACTCAGCAGTTTGGGTTATTTGCTTTTATGCTTCTAACTGAAAGCAAGATGATGAGGTTCATAATAATCTCATGCAACTGCTAAAATCCATTCACCAGCACCTCTTACTGCATGATTAAATATACACTTATGTTTTACAGCAATGTATAAACAATGCGGTTTGTGATGTTATGTGTTTTCAGGGTTTAGTAGCCTTTTATTCTGATCATTTCCTGACAATATTGTGAGATGACACATATGCTGAAGCTGATTCTGTTTCCTGCAGGCACTGTCAGGCCAGTTTTCCAAAGATGTACAACCTCCTTTTCAAAAAGCGGAGACATTTTAGCAAATGAAAATAAAACTGATTGCAGCGATTTAATATCCTTTAAACTGTGTTAAATTAAAAGTTGAAAATATGCAGCTGATTTGAATTCAGTGGCCCCGATGTTGAAGATTATAGTTGACAGAAATTATGGAATACTCAAGAAAACCCTAAGGGAGACGTCCCATTACTATTGATTAGCAACAGGTTAGTAAGAGCATCCCATACAGTATGTGGGAGAAAAAAACAAGGAATCTTGGTTCTTTTTTATGATTTTTAAATTAATTTTTTTGTTCGAAAATCTTTTTTCATTTTTTTTTTTTTCCCCCCAAATTTGAATGCATCATAGTCTATGTTTATAAGCCGGGTGGGAAAAAAAGTTACCATTTTTGTCCAGCAGAGGGCGAAATTTTTTTCTGCCTATCTAGTAATATGACTTTATGTCATTTTCCGGAGGGGGAAAAAAAACCTTAAACAGGTGGCGGAGCATGGCTGACAACTATAAATCCCAAAAATCAGAAATTTTGTAGAATGACAGTTTAAATCTTATCGCCACCCAACAGATAGTAAATGAATCAAACTGGGAGAAAAACATGTCGTCCCAGCACGATCATTCATGCTTATACTGGCAACAGATCATCAGTTTGGGGGAGATGCTTAAGTAAAACCATCACGAGTTTCAGGAGCGAACTTCCTCACACTTCTACTGTAAAATCTACCGTCTGTAAATGCAGAAGGTCCGTTCATCCTGCAGAAGTTAGAATGTTGCCATGCAAAGAAAAGAAAAAAAAATCCAGAAATTTCCCTGCTGTTTGTTAATGATGATGTGGACAACTGTCCTCTGGTCTAAGAAACCAAAGTCTGAAGTTTTCTTTCTTTTAGGCTGAAAAGAAGAAAGGCCATTCAGCTTGTTATCAGCTCTCATTTCAAAAGCTAATTTCCTTCAATATAGTGACCAAAGGGAGAAAAACATTAACAGCAAGGCTGCGTGGAGGTGCCGTATCTCACTTTGTGCTCTTCCACCTTATGCTAATATGGTTTTTCCTTTCTGTAGCTTTGACTTCAACCTTCAGCTGCACTGACTAAAGAAATCTGTAGAATTTCCATTTTAAACTGAGATCATTTGGATAATTTGCCATTATTATATAGAAAAATCATCCATATTCATCATTCGGGTTCATCGCAATGCATTGTTTTTTCAACTTCAAGAGTTATTTAAGCCTGAATTAAAAAGTGAATGCACGCTCTCAGGTCACGGCCTTTTGACTTCATCCACTGACTGTTAATCATGCCACCATCTGTCCTGTGGTAAATATCCGTCTTGATCTCAGGCTGCTGGCTGCTGGCTTTATCAACCATTGACGTAAGAGGAAAGGAGTTTCCTCTCTTAACGAGTTTACTCAGCTAACTTGTTGTCAGCGTTTTTTTTTGTCATGGTGCATGTGATGCTCACCTGACCTGCTGCATGTCAACACAACACAGTGGATATATTTTTTTTTTTCTTTCAACAGAAACCCAGAGAGGAGTCAAAAACTTATTATGTGAAGCAGACATGCCTGTTGTGCCCTTTTTTTTTTAAAAAAAAAGCCTCTGAGCAGAAAACCAGCCACTGAAGTTGCGCTTATTAGCTTTCATACAGGGCATTGTAGGGCCTGGGGGCTGAAACCTGTCAGAAGTAAGCGAAGCATTCTGGCCTTGATCATATTTAGTTTTTGGCATTTATTTAGATGAAGAAACTGCCTACAAACAGATTGATATTAATTCCACTTTTTCAGGGTTGAGGCTTTATGTAGCTTGAGGGGGTCCAGACCAACACTGTTGTAACCTTTGAATATATCACATTCTTTTTTGTTACACACTCAACTGCTTCTTTTTAGCACTGAGGGGATTCAGAACCTTCACTGCTGTTTAATCATTAGTTTAATTCATTAATGAAAATGGTAGTATTACCATTAATGAGCAAAAGCTCCAAATTCATGTGACTCTAAGCACAGGAGTACCGCTAGACTCCTAATGAGATGAGAATGAGGAAATTGACTGTTCTCCTGTTTAGGGTGGTTGATGCTCCTTTAATTTCACTGTTAATATTTAGGTTTAGTGGAGACAAGAGACCAAAAAGCTTAAAAACCATCAACTTACCTCAAAATATTCTTGACAGGGGAGTGCCATGATTCAAAACAGGCATTTCTTTTTGAGTAATTATAAAATATCTCAGCTCCTTTAGTATTTGACGTTGTTTCCCTTGAGATTTTAATGACTTTTGTTCGGATCGGATAGCGGTTCAGATAGGGACTAATTAGCTTGACGGATATCGGATGAATGTGGCCTAGGGGTGGGTATTGGCAAAGACCTCACAATACGATACATATCACAACATGTGGGTCATGATACGATACAATATTGTGACACTGCGATATATTGGAATGTTCTAGGCCCTTCAAAGAAATTGAAAATGCAGCTTGTACATGCATCTGATGACTGAAACAACAAAATGAGTCAAAATCAGTACAAATTCAATTTATCCATGTCCCATTTATTAAACTTGGACAGGTTTTTGTTGCCACTCATAATGAAACCATTTACAGTCGTCCCCCTGAACATGAATATTTCTCACGAAATTTGGGAAAACCCAAATGAAAAGAGGTTTAAATGAAATAAAATAAATTGCTTTTGAAAACAATATTGCCAGATCTGAGCTGGAATAGTATAAATGTGCATGCATTCATGTGAAATTAATAGAAACAGTAAAACAAAGTAGTACATGAGTATATGAGAACTCATATTAGTGCATATGATAAATAACCATTTCAATCAGTGCTGTATAATCTCAAAAAACTGGGTGGTCTATGAAAACCTGGACACACGTTTTAACTTACTTTCCACTGTGTGTAAAGTTTAATCTTAACCTGCTGCAGTAGTGGCTACAAACATTTTTAACCTTTCTCTGTAGTAGCAAGAATGTAAGTAGTTAAGACTCTACTTGATTGAGATAGATGGGTTGTTACTGGTTCGTCCCTACTTATCCTACTTAGTTTTGATAAATAGCAGGACAAAGTATCTTTGGCTATGTTAATACATGCAATGTAAAACAGTGCTGAGGATTGGGATGGAACAATGGGGAGAGGGGACTGTGGTCATTTGGATGGGCTAATATGGAGGGGTGAGTAAAGGGAGGAGGACATAATGTGTCTGTGGCATTGAACTATGTTATGTTCCCTTCTGTTGGAAATAATTGATCACACAAGAAAGGAAAAATGAAGCAGAAATCATTTTAAGTTGTAACTATTTGTGCTTTTCACCAATCATCAAGGAAAAATGACTTCATTTCTTTAGCTTGGAATGATTACAGTCCTGTTTACATTTGATATGACTAATCAAACTTTCCCTTTTATACCTTTGAGACTTAAACAGTGTGAAAAGCTTGTCACCTGAAATTTAATAAAACTATACTGAATCAAGACTATTAATAGGTATTAGAAAACATAGTTGCAAAATAATGAATAACTCATTTAACTTCAACTATGAGCTACTGTTTTGTTTCTTAAGGGGTCAAATCCCTAAACATAAATCCCGGGAACCTCATTAGAGCAGCGGCTGGAGCCTTAAGTGTCTTTTTTAGCTGACGTCATCAGATCTTAATCTAGCACGTGAAGGGAAAGTCTGCCTTATACCACAAGTGTCATGCAGCCACAATGACCAGCATCACCTCACCTGGATGCTGACAGTGTGTTGAGCTGAGGCAGGTGAGGGCAGGCTTCACCTTCCCCTAACAAGGGGAGCATCTCTTGTCCCTGAGCCAGGAATTGTCTGCGCTGACGCATTTGCGCTCCCTCTGTTACAATATGAAGGAGCCCTGAAGACCAGATCAGTGCAACTTTAAGCTCCTCTACGGATAATAGTCAGGCTGTGCCAGTGGCTGGAAGGTTGCCTGAGGCCACGAGGTGAGACGTAGAAAAAGGAAATGAAAAGGAGCAGGGTTGATGAGGATGAAGAGGTGGAGAAATTGTTGGAGGATTGGTTAAAGAGTTTGGAGTTTTTGGACATTTTGTCTGAAATTCCCTTAAAATAAAACTTTTGTCTCTGTGTCTGTGCAGTTCTTTGTTTTTCTCTTTTCTCTGCCTAATAATTATAACAGTATCAGCATGTTCATAGTTAGATATCTGAAGCTGTTTGATCTTTACCACTTGCTGTGTAATTATCTCAAGAGAGTGAAGTTGAAATACGTAAGTAGCTAAACTATATATTCTTGGATGTATTCAGTTTATTCTTGGATGTATGCTGTATGAAAGCTCTTTGTCTTCCAGGTCAGTTTAAGTGTGGAAACAAACATTGTGAGAAGGAGGACGGCCTGAAAAGCTGGGAGGTGAATTTTGCCTATGTCGAACACGGGGAGAAGAGGAACGCTTTGGTCAAACTGAGTAAGTTAAACAAGGCGTGCTTTCTAAATGATGAGCATTCGTGTTATGCACCGAACATCCAACTCATACAAAACATTTATATAACAGACTGCAGAGTGTGTTAGAATAATCACAGTAATTTGAGGACCCACCAGTGAGAGTGAAGTCAGTCAAGCAGGGAATAATGGTCTTTCTTAACAAGCAAGTGTGACAGGCCTCCCCCAGAGACACTGTTTGTCCTCAACTAAAAAGATTTCCCTAGTTTGTGCTAATTTTAAATCCCGTGTTTTGACAGGAATGAAACAAGACCTGGCAACCCGTTGCTTTATAGGAAAAGTGTAATGGATAAGGGTAATTCTCATGTGGTTCAGTATGTTCTTTTGTGCTTTCTATATAAGTAGTTAAGCATTTGCAGATTCTCAAATCCTATCTTTTTTTCCATGAACAGTATTTTATTTTAGGAATAAGAAGTCTGTCTTTTCTAACAGAATACAGCATATCTGGTGTTCCACAGGGCATCCTCCTGGGTGCTTACTTCTTTTTTTTTTTAGTACAAATGATTGACTTATATCCCATAGAGGTGGTCCACTTTTATGTTGATTGTACTGTAGTTATACTTACTCTGAATGGGTTTAGGAGCCCATTGTTATGATTTTATTGGTACTGATACTGATACTTCTTATCGATGCTGATATTTATTGATACTTTTACTGATACTATAATGTAATTTAGAGTAAACAGTAAAGACATTACAAGATGTTTAAAGATCCAGTGGTCAAGAACAATTGTTCAGATGGTGTTGAAGACGTCAAGGTAGGTGAAGGACAGCTGTGAGAATAAGGGAAATGTGTCTGTTTTACTCCTCCACCGTGATTACATGACAATGTCATGATTACGTAGTGGTTGGGTAGACATTCAAAAGGTATCGATAACAGTATTGTTTATCCAGAAACTTAACGGTACCCTGGTGTGGTTAAGATTAGGAACCGATACTAAACGATACCAGTACTCGGGATACATCCCTACTTAGAAGTTCTTCTGAAAATAATTGTTATTTAACAAAGTTTATGCCTACAAGTTAAATGCCAGTTTTGCAAAGTAAGGAGGTCACAATTACAGGTTTTCTTGGTTTGATTATTGTCAAAAAAATAATCTTGATTTTACCATTACCTCGATTATTTTGCGTTAATTTCCCAACATAATAAATGCGTAAAATTACTTGTACACTTCTCTTTCAGATTTGATTAGAGCTGTCAACACTACTGTATCAGTACAAATTGATTAGTCTGTGGAAATCCCCCCCCCCCCCCCCCCCCCCAAAAAAATGGAAATAAATGATAAAAAAGACACATTATACTCCTTATTTATGAAGATACTGAGTTTTTCAGCCTTACATTTAGAATTTTATCATCAGGTGTCCAGAAACAAGTTGTTCCTGCTGTCATTTTAAAAACCCTAATTTGGTATTATCTCAGCAAGGGAAGCTTGTTTGAGGCATGTAGGTGTCTTGTCAGAACAGCTGAATCCACCAAAAACTACTTTATCCTTCTCATTTATGAAGATCCTGACACTTTAAAGGTTGGCCACAGGATAACACATCAGTTAACTTTGTTTTTGTTTTGTGCGCAAGTTTTGCTGTTATGGTTCTGACATGAGCTTTTATGGAAAGTGACAATATTGAGGAGTCTTTAAAATAAGTTAATTGTGGCGTCCATTACCATGATTAATTGTGAAATTAAGTAACCAGGTCCCTTATGCAAACAGCAAACAAGACCCCAAAACACTGGGTTTAAAATGGATGGAGATAAAGTAGAAAACCGTCCTTTGGTCTGATGCATCAAAATCATCATTTTATTCATGAAAAACATGGTGTCTTTGTCCAGACTGAACAGGGACCATGAGACCAGCAGCATACAGTTTTAAAGTGGCTGTAGCTCAGGTGGAAGAGCAGTCGTTTTTCGACTGGAGAGGTCAGAGGATCGATTCTAGGCTTCCCCAGACTGCATGCCGAAGTGTCCTTGGGCAAGACACTGAACCCCAAGTTGCCTCCCGATGTGCCTATCGGGGTATGAATGTGTGTGTGACTGGGTGAATGTGACATGTAGTGTAAAGCGCTTTGAGTGGTCAGTATGACTGGAAATGCATTATATAAGTCCAGTCCATTTACCATTTACCAAAGTCAGCACCCTCTGCATTATTAGGGTGCAGATCTTTTTCAGATGGAGCCTTGCTTATATCAGCCAAAGGGTCTGACTGCATTCTGCACCTTTTACAAGCACAGCTCTGAAGTAAAAAATTCCAGATGTTATCCTGGCCTGCCTGTCCAGACCTGCCCCCCGTAATTCATCATATTACAAAACTAAAAACTATTACAAAGTAGGTCCCTGACAGTTGATCGACTGAAATTTGATACTGAGCAAGAAAGAAGAAAAAACTCAAAGAAAGAGGTCAACACAACAGTATTTTTTGAACATATTAATGGCATGTGGATAATATATCTGTTCTTTAACACTTGAGATGTTGTCTTTGCACATGGGGTGAATACATTTGTTTTATCCCCTAAAAAACAGAAAATTTAAAAGTTAGTAACTAAGAAAAAGAAAAAAAAGAGTTGCATTCTTTTTTTATTTTTTCAACCAACAAATATAATGCATTAAAATGCAAACATTATGTGCCTGTTCATCAACATTACAATAAAGCTAGTAAAAAAAAAAAAAAGGTGCAAGAATTAACCCTTTGTCACCCTGATAATGGCTTTGATGATGATGGAAATAACTGACGGGACTGTTTCTTATACAGGACTGTGCCCTGAATGTTCTTTCAAACTCAACTACCATCACAAGTAAGCAAACTTACATTTCATCTTTGTTTGTATTAAAATGCAAGTCTTTTTGCTTTGCTGTGCAGAGTGCACTCATCTGCTGAAAGTAGGGCAGATCACCATGGACAGTGAGCTCGCACTATGCTGAGAGATGCAGGGGTTTAGAATTTAGTCTAAACATAACCAGTCTGACATAACCAGTCAGACTGCAATAGTTTTTATCATAGCCTTTTCCTCCCTTGTTTATCTGGAAGCAGTAATAATCTGTTGTTATGCACCCTGGGCTGGTTAAGGTGGTAATACTTCAACAGCAAAGTTAGAAAAAATACCAAGGCCAATCCTTTTGTAAGCTTCACATTTGCTGTACTGGTTTACATCTTTTATGTCAAGCAGTGGCTTAGATTCATATTTGGAATACAATGTGGTCAACTTGTATCTCTGATCAGGAGAAAGGAAGTGAAAACGAAGACAAAGATTGAAAGGACATCGGAGAACCAGGAGCCACTAAAGAAGGAAAAGAAGAAGAGGAAGAGATCTTCTTCTCATTCTAAGAAACACAAACACAAGAAGCGCAGAGGTAAAAGCAGCTTTCTTTCCTCTCCAAACTACATGTACTGCCTTTTAAGGCTCTAACAGCATTAAATGGATCAACCTCCAGGAAGCAAATGTATTTTTTGCGTTTTGTCTTGGAAATGACATGATTCCATGATGACTCCCATGTCATCTTAATTGTTTACAGCTCGTTCCACCTCATCCAGCAGCTCAGAGTTGGAGTCACAAAACTCAGACAGAGGTACTGTAAATAACACTAATAACACACCCCAAAATGACGTACTTTCCTTATTTAAACAGCTCCAGCACTTAGGACATTTTTTGGGGGGATGTCTTTCCTGCACATGAAGTTTACAACCCTCCAAACTTCTACAACAAAAACATCCTGACAACCTTTTCTAAAAACACATCCATCAGCTTTAATGTTAATAGACTGACAGCAGGTCTTTCTCTCATTTTTTTTTTTTATCTCTGTTCCACTTGTTGTTTTTTTTTTCCTCCTTGTATTTTTTGCTTTCGCTGTGAGCAGCATGAAGTGAAGTATCTCTTTGCTCCATGTGCCTGTTTTCTTGATTCTAGGGTCTTGATTGATGAATGGGTGAGCAGGGGGCGGTGTACATAAACAGATTTCTTTTACCACAGAAGTTCTGTCTCCGAGCTCAGCATGCATCAAGTCTCACATTTTTTGTTTCAGTCATACATATGAAGTACTCACAAATCTTTGGGAAGTGAATACCAGGGAGGATAAGGCCATCAGAAATTATGATTGGATGTAATGAGACATCAGGGTGATTGTGAAAGGCAATGAATACAACCGTTAGACCGTAACCCTAATAAATCATCACATGTGTGATGTTATGTCTCATAGGTCATTCCAGCCCTTATTTTTTTTTTTTTTTTTTTTAAGAGACGAGGCTTTCTCTTGCCAGCCTTCCATGACAATTACTCTGCCTGTCATTTAACATGCAAACTAAGGCCTGTTGGCTCTTAGATGTAGCTGCTGTGGTTTTTTTTTTTTTCGAGGTCTGATTTTTAGGTTGATCTTGCTGTGATGTCAACACCTGGGAAAACTGGTTGCAGTTCTGAATGACTTCCTCATTAAAATGGTCCATATAGTGTAGAAATGACCATTTAACCCTTTCCTAGTCTGATGAGAAGCAATAAATGTTTTTATTTGACTATTGCTGATGTCTTTCCTCCTTGGCATTGTGTTGAGACACACCTGAAAGCTTCAAACCAATGTTTTTTTGTTTATTTTTTCTGTCCTTAAAAAAAGAAAAACATTGAATGGATTCTTTTTGGATTCAGCACTTCCTTAATTACTGTTAATTTGTAATCTACCTATTTTTTTATGAATCAGTTTGCAGTAAGGAAAGGAGCTTGGAGTTCAAGAGTAACTTTTAGTTCTCCCTGTCTTTCTTATTTGTTTTACAAAGTTTAGACTTTGCTTTCTGAATAGAAACTGATTTTCAGATATGTAGCAGATGAGGGTTTGTGAGACCTCAAAATCTCCAAACAAAGTTGAGCGGATAAGTACACGCTTTTCAAAGAGCAACTGACAGCGCTCTTGCACTTTCCTGATAGGAAGTGAAGCTGGGGATGAGCCAGAGGACCAATCAGAAGCAGACCACTGGCGAGGACCCGCCCCCACAGTGGAAGAAAAGTCAAGGTGAGGTTCACAACTAACAATTCTATTAAATCCCACTCGGTAAGCTCCAGTAAAACCATCACAGACAATCGTTGCCTCTTAGTGATCACGGGTTGCTGTTCTCTGTATAACACTGTAAACCAGACCTCTTACATACGCACACCAGGGCGTTTTAAACTGTCCGATTTGACATGTCACTAAACCTTTAACCTCAAAGAGGTCTGTTTTTTTTTTTTTTCCAAGTCGGATTTATCTTTCTCCTGCTCCCTGCTATTTGCTCTTTGTGCTCTTCATCATTGTAGGAAGTCAACATCATTTTATATCATGTGGAGTACTGACACTGCCAGAGTTATTCAGGGTCTTTCCCCTTGTGAAGCATTCAATCGTTTATGTCAGCACTGAGCATGACAGGAACTGACATTTCTGTGTTTTGCTTGTTTTATCTGTTTAGGGAGGAAGAGTTTGATGAGTACTTTGAAGACATGTTTCTTTGAATCTGCTGGTGTCAGCGGCAACCCTGCTGTGACTACATTTCTTTTGAATCCTGCTGACATTAAGTATGTTCTTTTTGAGTTATGTGTGTATGAAATAAACATAATGTTTATCCAGCCTGTACCTATCAGTCTGTTATTTACACGTCTGGCTTCGTCTGTGTTTCAGTCTCCCCCACCATCATGTGAGAATAATTGAAAGAAGTTTCAGACAGCATGGCTCCAGGGATGGCAAAGTCTTACTTGCGATGATCCAAAATGAAAACTACCCGAAACTTTTTGATTGATTGCTGTGAAAAAAAGATGTCATTTTGGGAAAAAATTCTTGACTAATGCTATATTTCATAGCTGCTGCCGTTATCATTTTATCCATTCGGTTTCTAAAATCCTTCTAAAATATTTTTGTATGACGTGTTGAGCCTAGCATCTGGCTGGTTGAGCTGGTGTTCTTGCATGCTGTTGTTTTTAGAATTTGCCATTTTTTGGAAATTCATTAAAACAAACTAAAGAAACATGCTTGGTTTTAGGGCATATTGTAATTTGTTAAAAATTACACAAGGACAGCTTTTAACAACTCAGACCAATCAGAGTAAATGTGTTTTTTTTTTCCTTAAGGAAGGGAAGATCCACCTTGTTTTCTATCTACAAAGAAAGCAGAAAACAGACCAACATTTAATTTGACCCTTATTTACTGTTAACCTTTTGACATAGTCGTCCTCAAAATTATTCATACCCTCCACTTAAAGAAGGGAAAAAAAATCATCTGTCACTAGAATAAGCTGAAATTGACAAAAGTAACAATACATAAAAATTAAATGAAAATCATGACACTGATTTTGAATTGTGGTTCGACAGAAATATTAAAAACAAAACACACAAAAATAAGAAACGTAAACAAGCATGATGGGGCTCCAAAGCTAGAACTTTTGTTAAGCAAAACTTTGAGGTAATCACTGCAATGAGGTGTTTTCTCTAATGTTCAAAAATACCTCTACACCTGTTGACAGTTATTTTACAGTTTTTCTCAGTTGCTAAAACACTAAATCCCATTCTCAAAGCCAATTTTTCAGAAGCCTAAACCAAGGTATCAAATCGGTCCTCTTGTGATCAAAACCGAAAGCACCTTTCACATCATCAGACACTGCTTGCAAACACATTTGCATTGTGATGCACTTGCTGTGCAAAATGGTAAACACATGTTGCACACTTTGATCACAACTAAGACACAGGTGTCAGCAGGTAAACACAGTGACTCAAAATTGATTTCACTTTTGGCTGATGAGGGAACCCATATAAACCAGTTGAGGAAGCTGTGGGAGGTCAAGATTTTGCAATGGATAGAGGAAATCAGAGAGGAAAAGTATGCATAAGAGGTGGTCAAGGGGGCATAAGGGGCAAAATCAGGTCCGACGCAGAGCCTTCATTTCAGGTGAAATCCGTGCAACTGTGCTCTGCCATGTTACAGCATTACCTCCACCAAAGAGGTGATGTTTTTGATGCGTTGGTTTGTTTATCTGTCTGTCAGCAACTTTACGGAAAAAGTTCTGGACGGATTGACCTGAAATTTTCACCAGTCATGAGCCTCAGCCCAAGAACGAACCCATTATATTTTGGTGGTGATTCAGATCACCTTCTGGATCCATGAATTTTTTGAAGGATTCTTTATCATTGCGAGATTTGCTTGGCAGAGGTCTGCGCTCTAGTACTTTATGATATGAGTTCTCTGTGCTGTGACATGATGCATTTGGCCTGATGTAAATAAAAAAAAACATACATTTTGACAGCATGATGTTCTGAGAACTATGTTTTCCTTTTTTCCTTCTTGTGTTTCCTGATTGCTCTGTAGTGTTCTACATTTTGCTGTGCTTGGGGCATGATTTGACAATAGTGTCTCTTTTGAGGCCAGGTGATGCTGTTTTAGTCAGTAGCTTCCTTTTGCAGCAAGAAAAAGAGGTTTTGGGAAAGTAGTTTGAGTTTGGGGTTTAGTGTTTAAAGTTGTGAAAAACTGAGGGGACATTTCAAAAATTGTGTTTTAGCAATTGAGAAAAACTGTAACCCACTGTTTAAGGGGAAGGTGCTCTAATGGGTCAGGGACAGTTTTGTATGTTAGTTTTTTTTTTTTATTATTATTATTATTATTTTAAACCACAATTCAAAAGCAATATTCCTTTTTAATAAATTATAATTTTGTTATTTTTTATTTATTATTATTTTTTTTTAGTTTCCTGTTATTTGAATTACTATTGTGAATTTAGCTTTTCCTTTAATTGGAGGGTATGGATAATTTTGAGGACGGCTGTACAGTAGCTAGGACAAGCTAGGCCCGGGTAGGCAAGTTTGGGCCCTGAGAGCCGCTGTCCTGCAAGTTTTAAATGTTTCCTTTTTTCAACTTATCTTGGTTTATAAACTTTGTCCCAACACACAAGAGCAAAGCAGCTACTAGCAATTGTTTAGTTACAGTTTTTCTCAATTGCTAAAACACAATTTTTGAAATGTCCCCTCAGTTTTTCACAACTTTAAACACTAAACCCCAAACTCAAACTACTTTCCCAAAACCTCTTTTTCTTGCTGCAAAAGGAAGTTACTGACTCAAAACAGCATCACCTGGCCTCAAAAAGAGACACTATTGTCAAATCATGCCCCAAGCACAGCAAAATGTAGAACACTACAGAGCAATCAGGAAACACAAGAAGGAAAAAAGGAAAACATAGTTCTCAGAACATCATGCTGTCAAAATGTATGTTTTTTTTATTTACATCAGGCCAAATGCATCATGTCACAACACAGAGAACTCATAACATAAAGTACTAGAGCGCAGACCTCTGCCAAGCAGAACTCGCAATGATAAAGAATCCTTCAAAAAAATTATGGATCCAGAAGATGATCTGAATCACCACCAAAATATAATGGGTACGTCTTTGGGCTGAGGCTCATAACTGGTGAAAATTTCAGGTCAATCCGTCCAGAACTTTTTCCGTAAAATTGCTGACAGACAGATGAACAAACCAACGCATCAAAAACATAACCTCCTTGGTCTGTAGCATGGCAGATCACAGTTGCACGGATTTCACCTGAAATGAAGGCTCTGCGTCGGACCTGATTTTGTCCCCTTATGTCCTCACCCTTGACCACCTCTTATGCGTACTCTTCCTCTCTGATTTCCTCTATTCATTGCAAAATCTTGACCTCCCACAGCTTCCTCAACTTGTTTATATTGGTTCTATCATCATCAGCCAAAGGTGAAATCAATTTTGAGTCACTGTGTTTACCTGTTGACAACTGTGTCTTATTTGTGATCAAAGTGTGCAGCATGTGTTTACCATTTTGCACAGCAAGTGCATCACAATGCAAATGTGTTTGCAAACAGTGTCTAATGATGTGAAAGGTGCTTTCGGTTTTGATCACAAGAGGACAGATTTGATACCTTGGTTTAGGCTTCTGAAAAATTGGCTTTGAGAATGAGATTTAGTGTTTTAGCAACTGAGAAAAACTGTAAAATACACTGGTATCTGAGAAGCTAAATAAAAACTAAACAGAGGTTCAAAAGCATTTTCATCTCGCAGGTTCAGTTTGTAGTGTGATTTAAATTAACACATGAAATGAATAGAAAAAGATGAGATGGAAAAAAAAAACATGAAAAGTTTTAGAAAACTCCTCATAGGAGGCTTATAAAAATCAACTTTTAACTTCAGAAGATGAAAGATTTAGACAGACCGTTCACTGTCGTGGTAAATAGTGATAATTTCATGGGAATCACCGGAAAAGAAACTTTCCTGAATACAAAATTCAGCATTAGAAGCTTGCAAATGAAAATCTAAACAAGCCTGATTGACTTTGGAAACAGGTTCTGTCAACTGATTGAAAGAAAATGAAACTGTCTGGTTGCCGTGAGCAAAGCTATTTTCAGAGAAGGTTGTTTCATGAGATAACCGGCTGCACTGTAGAGGGTTGGGATCAGTCATGCTTTGTGTTCTTGTTGCAGCCAATGTTACAGAGAACATCTCACCTGTAGATAAACTTAAAGAGCTTTACCTTCTTTAAAAATAATTGTAAAGATGTCTAACTTGTAAAAGAGAGTCTTTCTAACTGTGCAGAGGACATTTAAATCTTCAGGAAGGTAGTCTGGCTGAAAATGTAGATGGCATCATCTGTGGCTTAAAACCTCTTGGAAATTAGGTCACCTTTTATTCATATTCACAGCATTTTTGATCAGGGGCAGTATTTTCAGCAGAGAATTGTTAATATATTCTTTAAGATCTTTGTAAAGTGCTTTTGGTCTTGTTTTAATTAAATGACTCCATTTCTGATGCTGTCAGACGGATCTGTTTTCTATGCTATGAAAAAAGTTGATGACAACACTTTCGTTTTTTTGTGGGAAAGTTTTTGCCAAACCGAATAAAATCTCATGGAGTATTTTTGGCCAAATATTCTACCTAATCGGGGACATCACAGCAGTGCTGTTTCTGTACATAATGACCTTACCGGATTGCTCTGCTGCTGCATTATTACTAAAATGTTTAGTTATTTTCTTATTGTTATAAAAAAAGATGACCCAACACGATGCAATCTCCACCTTTCTGCATGCAGAATCTGTAGAAAACAGGCCCCATCAACAACAGTGAAAGGCACAGCCAGACAGCATTGAATCGTGCAGGGATGAGAATCAATCCACTGATCCTCTTTCCCCAGAGGCTCATCCAGCTTTGGAGCCTTTTAAGATCCTGCGCGATATATAGCTAAGAACAACCGCTGTCACAGCTAAGCCCGGAGATTCTTGAGTTCATTTCCAGTGTCTGTCCAACCTTCATGTGCATGAGCATGAATACAAGAGAAACTGACACCTTTCTGGGCGCGAGACTTTTTTTTTTTTGCAACGAGAAAAAGCAAAACTTTTTATTATTTTATGTTTTTTTTACACCTCCATGACTTCCTACATTTGCTTACACACATGACATCTTGTGATTTATACATACATTTGAGGTCATTTCATACATCAAAAGACAGATTTCTAATGTCTCAATGACAATGGTTGGGTTATGTAAAAAGCATATAGTGCGTTTTTTCACTCCAGATCCAAATGGAAAAGTTAGGGGGCACTTTTTTTTTTTTTTTATCACTGGAGACAGAACTGGAGGTGTCGCTATTTATATAAAATATGTGAAGCAGCAATAATGTGGTTAAATTGAAAAAAAATCTCCCTCAGGGCTAAATTGTGTAAAAGGCTTCGTACAGTTTTGGCTCCAGTGATTACAACAGCTCCTGACTTCACCTCAGGAAGCAGACATGGAGATTCCACGTTGTCCTGATAGGATTAAACGCCTCTGATTGATCCCTCATTGATTAGAGGAGATGACATTGCGTAACAGGAAATTAAGAGCTCACTTTTTCCCATGGGACGGAAGGAGCACCGATGTTGCATTGTAAGCGCAGATGCCTAACCAGATCTGTTTAGTTTAGGTTTACAAAGAAGAGTATTGATTTACACTCAGCTGATGAGTAAGAGAGGCAGGGAACTTTGCTCGTGACATCATACAATCAATGGAACAACAGCTGTTTTTCAAAACAAACACATTGTATGCACATACATCTGTTAAGGTTTTTTGTTGCCTCGTCTATAAGAAGGGTGCTTAAAGTCTAAAGCTGTGTGGATCTCAAACACTGGCTGCCAATCAAATCCTGCCAAAGCTTCTTACAGAAGAGGTAGATCTACCCAACTGTTTGACTCTCGCCTGCTTAGACGAGACAAAAGTTACCCTCATAGAAATTTTATGCTTCAGTTTTCATCAAGTTTACACAATTTACATGTTACAATGTCTATGTAATAAACTATGTACATGTGTATTCATGAAAAGGAACATGGAATTGTAAGTTTGATCTAAAGGCTGCAGTAAATGTTTCATAATTGTCCAGGCCAAAACGGCTTCAAGGTCTTCATCAAAGCCGACAATATAGTTTCACAACTTGTTTCCTTGCCTGAATAGGAAACTATTCAGTCATGGAATAGCCTGCAGATTCAGTACATTCTTTCTCAAAGCTCAAGCTTTCTGTTCATGAACAAACTTCAAGTACAAAATACTGAAAGAATCACACAAGAAAAAATAAATAAATAGATGAATTGCATATTGGAATAAATAAACCTTCACGCAACTCATCAGCTCCTCCAGAGGCAAGAAAACATCAGCCCTCATCTGTTGAGCACTATCACTTCCTTGTCCCTCCCTTATGTGCTGAGGGGATTCATTTCACATTTTAACCGTCGATTCCTTTAATTGTAGACAAAATCCAAATGTTTACATTTCCATATGACTACAGTTTATATTTATGGTGTTATTCTCCCTCCCTGTCTTTGTTCAGGTCTGCTGCTGCTAAAAAAGCAGCAGTTAAGTGCATTGTGCAAACTACAGCACCGCTATACTTTGCGTGGCTACCAATAAGAATGCAGTCTGAATTAAACTGCTTTGGCCTGCATATCACCTTCACATGTCTCATGCAATGCCTTTCTAAACTATGTAGACTAGGACTAGCATATACGTTTCTCCACACATGATGTCAAACCATGTTAGAAGTAATTATCTGATTTCGTGTTGAGGGCAAAAAAATGCATGTTTTACATTCTAAGAGTCCGTGCTTGTGCGTCGTACAAAGCAGAGAAAGGGAGACGTTTTATATATGTCATATCTTCGGAGTCAAACATCTTCTGCAGTCATAGTCCCGACATTCCTTCCTGGTAGAGCATCTTCCTTCCTCCCTGAAGAAATGCTGATGTAATCCAGCCTGCACTGCAGACCAGACCATGACTACAGGTGACTAGGAGGGTACTTTAACCACACAGGGCTTAACTGGAGTACCCCGAAGTGAATGGAAAATAACCAGAGAGAACTACGCTGGTGTGGTGGAAACCAGACCAAGGGAAAGATCCAAAGGATGACTTGTCATACCAGAAAAGACCAGTAATGTCTAGACCAGTTCTAAACAGACTCCATTAGTCCAGATCCAAGCAGCAGAGGACCCTAACAGATGGTGCAGGTCTTTGACTTCCCTGCCTCTGCACCACCGCCAGCTAAACAAACACACAAGAAGAAAGATGGTTTAGAATACAAGATTATCTAACCAGCTCTCCAATGCTTTTAGAAAAAAAAGCATGTTTTATACCTTTCTTGGCTTCCTCCTCTTCTAGTCTCTTCTTCTCATCTTCAATAGCCTTCATCTTTGCATTGTACACCTCAGCCAGCTCATTCCAGTGTGACCTGTTGTTGTTCAGACCATCAAACATGGGCTGGATCTCTTTGTGGAACCTGGAAAACTCCTGAAAAAAAATATCCAAAAACAGGTGAGTTAAATAAGCACAAACATTTCCCCCCAAACATGTTGGGATGCTGCATAAAAAACACAGATTGCAATAATTAAGAAATCCCAAATCTGATTTAATTTTGTCCTTTGAAAATAGAAAACAGCAAATGCTGGAAAAATGATTGTGTAATTTTTGCACTTGAGGGCAGCAATATGTGTAAAAATTGTTGGGAGAAGGCCATGTTTACCGCTGTCGCATTCCTTCTTTCCATAAATCCATAAACATCTGGGAAGTAAGGAGACCAGATGCTCAAACTTTGGAAGAGAAATCCCAACTATGTAGAATTCTAGCCGGCAGTCCAGAACCTGAACAGGACGCTGCTGTAGTGGTTTCACCCCCATACTAACAGAGATGCTGACAACAATCAAGACAATCCCGTTCCTCTTTAATCCACCTGAAGTGGTGTCCATGATAGAACAGTTACATACTTTGTTTCAGTCCATTTTCAACAAGCTTTATTTTAGAGCAGATGGTGGTGTTTGTGGATCATGACATAGTGTCTTCTTTTCATAGCAGAGCTTTAGCCAACATTAATGGATAGCATGACGAACTGAGAACAGAATGACACCGCTTGTTTTTAATGCAGTGAGGCTTGAGCACCTGAAGATCACATATATCCAATAGTGCTTTTCGACGGTGTCCAGTGTGGACAGAGATACCTTTTAATTCTCAGAATACACTCAAAAGCATCTCGCACTATAGTTGATAAATATTCCATTGAAATCTTTGCTATTTGACATTAAAAACACTAAAATAATCTTTAATCTTAGTATTTAGTATTGTATCTTTAGTATTGCTTGCTTTTCCAACTTCTTCTTGACACCTCCCCAACTACTTTTCTCCTTTCTATTTCTATTTTCTTTTGTAAAGTAAAATATTGGCTTATGAGATTTGCAAATAAATCCAAACAGTTTTAGAATTGGGGTTGTATATTCTATCCGTGTTGCAGGCTGCTTAGAAGAGCTTTGTGTTTTCTAGCTCTACAATAATAAGGTATGCCTCTTACAGCAGCAGTCCACAGGGACAGCAGAAACATGTTCATTTTTATAGATGTAGCTCATGTGTGAATGCAGGTCCAAATACTGTCTTGACTGAGAAAGGGCTTGCTGGGGCCTGCCAGTTAAGCATATGTCCTATATGCTCTCAGGGGTGCAGTAATGCCTCTGTCAAGCTCATAATGAGCCTGCATGAGAAATTATTTGAACTCTGTGGCCATTTTGTCATTTGAAAAATTGGCAGGTTTTATTCTTTGCCTCACAGAGTTAAATCTGCATCTCTGACTAAATGTTAATCATTAAAAATTAAACATTCACGGCAGGCTTTACAAGTAATTATTGTGCTGGTGGAGGAGGACTTACAAGTAGCCAAATACACAATAAAGCACAGGATGAGGGATGTCACAATGTGCTGTGTTTTGCTTTTGTGTAAATGAAGCCTTTGCAGAATTATACTGTTTAAATTCCAACAAAGACGGGCCAAGTATTGCAACGTGGACCTCCTACTGCAAAATCTTTTTGTTTCTTCTTTCTCTCTCTCTTTTTTTGAGCCATATCAACTATGTTTGGATTTTTACCTTTTAAAACAATAGAAATAGTTTATCACCTTGTACACAAATGAGCAGACAAAGTCGATGAAACCACACTGCATCTTGGGCAGCTGTTCGGCACAGTTTCTGTCCATCATGGGCTGAATGAGACAAGGCAGAGGTTTTCATGTGAAAAGAGGAATAAAAAGTTCTCTGGAACCTATAAAAACATTTTGAAAGAAAGGTTGTGGGGGGCACTGGAGGACTGAAGCTCTTACAATTGGCTGCTGGTCCAAAACAGTTCTTTCCAGATCACCCTGTTCCCAGAATTCAGCAGCGACCATCAGAGCCACCTGGGGGGTAAAGACAAACAGGGAAACAAAACATGATACAGGTGAATGAATAGCGAAAATGTGTACATACATACATATATTTAGATAGATAGATAGATAGATAGATAGATAGATAGATAGATAGATAGATAGATAGATAGATAGATAGATAGATAGATAGAACTTAAAAGTCAG
The DNA here is from genome assembly GCA_023101725.1 of Atherinomorus stipes. Taxonomy (NCBI): domain Eukaryota; kingdom Metazoa; phylum Chordata; class Actinopteri; order Atheriniformes; family Atherinidae; genus Atherinomorus; species Atherinomorus stipes. The sequence continues at coordinate 60,676 of JALJCO010007186.1, read as the reverse complement.
TCTTTTATCAATCCCTTAAAACTGCACCATTTACATGGCTATAAGACTTTTACCATTACTAAACATGGAGCTTGTTATCTTCTAGAAAGCTTTAGCTTGAGATTTAAAAGTAACAACAGGCACAATAATACAAGTAGGAAATCTGAAAACAGGTTGCTGCCTCACTAAAGATTTCCTAACAAATCATAGACAAGTCCTGTCAAACTGGGCATATTTTACAAGCGTAATCAAATGATAACAAGCAGATTTCAATAAATAACAGCCATCCATTTTTAATCGAGTGCTTTAGTTAAAGAAAAAATAATTAGTATCATTTGCTTCAGGGCTAACTGGGGGCTTTTTAAAAAGGTTTTTGTGGTGTTCATCTCAAGGCTCTCACCTTGCTCTGTACCTCCCAAGGCTTGGTGATGGCTGACAAGTCGCAGCCTGTCATCATCATGGCCCTGGAGGGGAGAGACAGACAGTCAGGCTAAGGAAGATGACACTCAGCTAGTTATGCTGACAACTTTCAAGGTCCTGCTGCGTCAGAAATCTTCTCATAGTCAGCTGGAAAGTCTTTTTCTCGGCAGCTGGTGTTTTTACTCAAATCAGTTACGTACATGACAATTTCCTTCCTGACGGGGTTGTTGGAAATGTAAGAAGTGGCCTCCTTATCATCCGTCATTGGCTCAGTGGCATTCACAATGTTTTGGAACATGGTTCTTTTTCTGCATAAAGACACACAGATGACTGATTGAACTTAAACGCACAGACTAATTAACAAAAAGACATGGGAAGAAAAACAGTCATCAAATACAGTGAAGCCTTTCAGGGACAACTCCATGGTTTTTCCTTGCTATTTCCAAATAAAATAACTAATTTGACCTCAAATAATCAGCTTTCTCATGATTTGCCAGCTTTTTAAAACAATGGAGAGAATCTACTAATCAAGTGATATGACTCAATGACAGTGGTGGGGATCTTGTTGCCAAGAAAGTGAGAGAATCTGCCTTTTAGTCAGGATGCAGCTTTGAGGTCTGGTACTCATAAATCGCTTTAGATTTTTGTTTGGCAAAAGCAGTGGTATTTATTCTTTTATTTGACGCAGAACCTACTTGAAGTAAAGGGCCAGATCTGTGGCAATGATGCAGACATCAAACAAGTGCTGCACAGTCTCAAACTGGCGTTTCTGGAGGTTGCAGAAGATGTTCAAGCTCTGAAAGAGTTAAATCGCAGTCAGAATAAGCTATCCTTTCATGTTAGGAACTGTTTGAATTTTTTTTTTTTTTTTTTTTTACATTTCTATAAGAATGCGTCATACCTCCTCTCCCATGAGCGTCTTGCCGTACTCCAAATGGTGCCTCTCCATGATGGAAGAGCCATGAAGTTTGGCCAAAGGAGACGCGCTCCTACAAAGGGAAAAATGTAACGGTTTAAGTAAAATAAACTGATTTAATTCTAAATGTGTACAAACCATCTGGATATTAAGAGAAAGTGTTTTGACTTGCTTTGTCTGGTAAAGGTTATTGGTCCCTCTGTGGTCAATATCGTGGCAGAAAGCTGCAGCCACCATGGCAAAGGCATCTAGATCAGAGTAGTACTTCCTCAGCTTTCCTGTCTGCAGCAAAGGAAACAGATACATCATGACTTTGCACAAGAGACGCAAAATATCTGTAAACATCAACAATAGTGTGCATTTTTTGTTAAAAAAACCCATCTGTGTTACCTGCAGCAGGCAGAACATGGTGTGGCCCACATTGAAACCATGCCTCCAGTTGTGGTAGGTAATGGCACGGTAACCCTTCCTCACAGTGTACATCCACCTGGTCAGTGTCTGAGAGGGACAGGGTGGATTAGTCAGAGAAAAAAACATCAAAGACAGTGCGACAAGGATGGAAACTGCTTAATCATTTGCTTGTACAGCCATGCTACAGAGTGCCGAGCAATTTGTTAATATAAAGCACGACTTGCTTCAGGGATCAGAGCCAAAGCTGTTTGTCTGCTATACTAAAGCCTCAATTTCAGGATTGATCTTTCCCTCTTTACTTAAAATGCAAACATTAAAAAGAAGAAAAGAAGATGAAAAAAAAATCCTGATAAAATTTCAGATGAAAGAGGCTAAAAATAATGATATCAGTTCCCAGACTTATAAAATGGTAGGAACACTTCCCCTCACCAAAAACACCTTAAACCTCCTATAAGAGCTGATTTATTGAAAGTGACACCTTCGGCCACTCACCTCTGCCGGAACTTTAAACTTTTCAACAACACCGAGCTCAAAGAACATGCGGATGCCGGCTTTAATGAGACCAAACTCAGATACAGGGAAGTCACTGAAGGCGAACGAGTACAGGCTCTCTCCATCGACGTTGTCTGCAGGGGGGCAGGTGGTTTTCTGAACAAAGACACACAACCCAGATCAGACGGAGGACATCCTGGAGACATGCTTTACCTTAAAAAAGAACTGATGTTTTGTTTCCATTAGGGTCTCTTTGCTGAGGTTTACATACCAATAGTTTGTACATCTCTTTCTGGTCACAGTCTTCTGGCTCTGCATCAAACTTCTCCTTGGTGTTCTGGTTATAAAAAAGAAACAAAAAGGCAGTCATTTAAAATGACATTTACATCTCATCCATCTTGCTCGGTCATATAGAGCAATATATAGCCCTGATATTCTCATGCCATGCATTCAGAAGCTTCAAACAAGTGCACCTACAGTAACCTTGTAAACTTCTGTGTCATTCTTTTAAATGTTAGTTGCCAAGTAAATACATAATCCATCAGACCTGCCATTATTCCTCTAAAGCTGCTAATGGAGAACTGCTTTTTGAAAAGTTATTCACTGAGTGTAACCTGAAATTGCTTTAATCGCCTCTTGAGCAAATGTGGAGAGATTAAAGGTGTGCTTATGGATGGGAAATGAGGGGAAAAGTTGTGTTGATACTGACCAGAATGGACTGCAGCTCCTCTGGGGTGCATCTGGTTTGGTACATGAGCATCTCCTGGGCAATGTCTTTTCTCCACTCCATACGATTCAGCTTGTCATAGGTATCGCAGTTCAGCACAGACCACCCCAGGAACTGTGTCAGGGCCTGGTACAAGCAGAATGAAAGTGAGACAGAATACACAACTCAAACTAAAAACAACTAGGAAACTCTCCACAGGGGAAAACACTCAGGCGGACAGCAACACGCCACAGAAGACTAACCTCAGTGATCTGTTCATCGTATTCGTCAAACGGTTTGCCATCTTTCCGGTTGAAGAAAGTCGCGATGCCCACGATTTCTTCCTTCTTGTTGACAATCGGCAGCGACAAGACGTTTTTGATAACAAACCCTGTCTCGTCCACAGCTTCTTTCTATAAAGCAAGGAGGAGCGTGTTAAAGCGATGCTGTGTTTTCTGATGGGATCCTCAAGAAAGCACCGCAAGCACACCTGGAAAGTGAAGTAGTCATCTGCAGCCACGTTCATCATGTTACAGATCTGCAGGGAGAACATCAAAAGACTTTTGTCAGATAAGTTTATGAGTCAAACATTTTAATTTTTACTATAAAATAGATTTATAGTCTTTTTCTTGTTGTGTACACCTACGAATGATGTGCTATTTTAATTCTATTACAATTCTAGTCAATGAGATGAAGTGAAGCACTTACAAAACCATTCTCCGCGACATAAGTTGGTAGTCCGCTAACCAGAGCCCAGTGATCTGCAGGTGGACCACTGGAAAAAAGTGTGCAAGAAACAAAAGAAATGTGAGGTAGGATGTGAAGGACGTTAAACTCAGCAAATCTGGTTCATGTTCGACTTCCGTTGAAAAAACTCGAAACTGCATTTTGAAAAGTAGTTTTCTGAATTTGTGTGCATTCATAGCAACGTTGCTCACGGTATGACTTTGATTTCTTCTTTGCCCTCCAGGAGGTAGTCAATGATCTTGTAGAAGATGATTTCCTGTGGGAAAAGCAGGACCCACATAGAAATCAGTTGCAAGCTGATCAACCAGAGTTAGATTTTAAATACCACGTGGGAAAAAAAAAAAATTCTCACCCTGCCGTCAGGTGTTTTTGGTCCTTTATAGGGTTCCACATCTCCAAGTTTCACAGGCCACTCATCATAAAATTCCTGAGTGTAAAAAAAAAAAAAAAACAGGAAAAAAATTACAAAAAAAAGTTTGTTTGAGGTTTTTCATGTTTGAAGCCGTGACTGGAATATACAGTATCCAAAGCTGAATCTGTTCTTCAGAACCAACCTTCTCTTTGGTCATATCCAGCAGACCCACTGAGTAACGATCACATTGTAGATAGGTCCTTACAGTGTAAAGGGCTTTGTGGAACTGTCTCTCAATATCTGTCAACTCCTCAAACACTTTGCTGGCTGACCAGAGGAGCACCTAGAGCCAAACAAACCATGGTGAAGGTGGGAAATGCATGCAAGCAGATAATTTTGTGTAAACTTGGCAGAAGCCTGGTAATCACCAGGGCCTACTGATCGGAGAGACTATATGACATGTCCACTCTCCTGTCCAACTCCGCCATTTACTCTCCTCATTTTATGTGATAAACAGCAGTAGTTGAGTTTACCTGACTCCTCCGAGACTCCACATTGTGCATGTAGGTTGTGTGATGCTGCAGGGCGATGACTTGAGCAAAGGTCATGTACTTGTGGAAAAGCTTTAAACCAAAACAGATGAGTGGTTTTGAAACAGCAGTTGATTTAAGAAGCTTGAGGACAGTGGAATTTAGATACATTTCCTCATGCAAATATGAGGGTTTAGGAACTGCATAGGAATAATATGGTGGATGCTCTGAGTATCCAACCTCTGTCCTCACATATAAGACCATCTATTTAACAATCCAAACACTGGCTTCAAAAGAATTGCTCCCTCTGAATCAAGTATATGAATAATCTTTATACATACTGTGCTTGTGCGATACATGGATTTGCAAATATATCCAATATATCCATGGGTCTTTGCATAAAATTCCACAATCGCTAAGATTATCATACCTTTTGATGCTTTGATAGCACTATAGACGCATACACATATTTCTAGTTTAACTGCTTAGCATCTAAGCAGTTAAAGACACGACTATTAACAGAGAATCAACTTGAGTCATCTGTAAAAACATTATTTTCATCTGACTCATTTTATCCTTGATGGATCTGTGCCTCAGTTTGTGTTTATGACTTCAGAGGCAGCAGTGAATGTGCTCTGATACACAATGCAGAGATAACATATTTCTAGTTAAAGCATTTTGCCTTTTTTTCAGGTTGAATGCTCAAAGCCAGATGGGTACGATTGGCATTCTCTGACATATCTGAACTGTTTTACGCCTTACTGTAGAATGTAATCACAGTGATGATCTGTATTCAGCTAGAGTATAGAAGCTTTTCAAACTAACAGCAAAGAGCAAGCAGGATTCCTACAACATGCAATATGTGTTTGACTTTAGGAGAAGGAGAGTTTGTTATGCAGTTAGTGCTCCTGCATCTCTGATTGTCAGACAATCCGCTTAATACCAGCAATGTGCACAAAACACCACAGCGTTGTGCTACATGGCCACAACGGATAAGCATGAATGTTCTGTACGAGTTTAGGTGTCTATTCTTACCTTCTCATCCTCTGCAGAGAAGGAATCAGCTCCTATTTTGTTAAGCGCCATGACAACACCAATACACTCCTTGTCAGCCACCAGAGGGTAGGTGAGCATGCACTTGGTCTTGTATCCAGTCTGTTTGTCCACAAAGTCACTGAACTTTGGATTCTGGATTAAGAGAAAATGAATTATACTTATATTGATTCCAAAATTGAAATATAAATACCCACCTAAAACAACACATTATACTCAGACTGGTCATTTCCTTTTCATTAGCTTAATATGCTTCTTTTTTGTGTTAATAAATTCTCTGCTAGATCTAAGTCCAGCTTTATAATTATATTTCTGAGTTAACTTTTAAGAAAATACAGTCTGTGTAAGGGATAGCAACAAAAATATGAAGTAGTCTATGATTTGTATTATGGCAAATTTTATAGGAACCTTCTATTGCAAGGAAAAATAATATAGGCTATGATGTGTAGGCTATGTACATGCCATTAACTATATTAAAACTAGTGGCTACACCGTTTTTTCCCACATAAAAATTTAGCTACTTTGTGCATTTAAAACAAAACCACCTTTTAAAATTTAATTAAAGTGCAGGGCCTGTCTGAGCTCATGAAATAACATGCTGCGTTCACGTCCCCTATTTTCCTTTTTGTCAAGTTCAAAGAAGGCGGGTAAGTTACTTCAAACTTTCTCACCTTGGTGACGTCCGGAACATTTTGCGGCTTTTTGCTGTTCGCTGTGTGACCGACAACACCCATTTCAATGGGGTAGACAATTTCCCCCTGCGGGTTGATCAGGTTCGCCTCAAATTTGGATGTCGGAGTAACGTCAAAGAGGCAAGAGTTGAGCTCGGGAATTCCGTTTCTTGAGCGGCACTGATAGAAGCTGACCCTATCTGCCTGAAGGATCAGAGCGATTCTCTGCAACACTTTGTGGAGACTCTTCTCCATTTCTCCTGGTTTTTGCAACTCCTGGACCATTTCAAATATGATAGCGGCCTCTTGCACAGAGTTAACATCCTTGAAGGAAGCGGTGTCTTTGATGTCAACGGTCGCAGAGAAAGCGGCGGTTAGGGCTTCCGCGCGGACCTTCTTATCAAAGTATTCTTTGGCGAACTGCGGGTTGTTCTCCAAGTATTTCTCCACGCTATCCTTATCTGCCATTTTGAGATTGAACTGTGTCCTCCTTGTATGTTTTTTCTCACCAAAGCATCACCTGCAAGGAAATATTAAAACGGAGATGTGAGCTGTGTTCTGGCCTTCGGGGTTGGATGGATCAGCAGCGTCGCTTTGAATGGATGTGCATTCTCCTCTACAGTCACATCCCGTGTCCACCAGCAGAAAGAACAGGGCAGAGTCCGGCTTAGAGGCTGAAAGGATCAAAGTGGCCGCTAATTAACGTGACGTCATGGCATTAAAAGCCATGCTTTAAGCATCCTTAACCTGCAAATCCTAACGCTCATCATTGTGCGTTGGGCAGCCCGACCCATGAAGCAGTTAGATGTTGGGAGATCACATGTGTGGTGGCACACTTGAGATTCATGGTGGCAGGATGTTATCAGCACAGTAATGACATGATGGAGGGGTAAATAGGCCAGCATGGAGAAAGCTTTAAGCATACTTCGGTTTAGATGGTTATAAGTCATGTCCACCTTCAGATATGTCCAACTAGCTCTCTACATGGGATCTGTGTAGGCTTAAATGTGTTGTTATAGCATGGACGGGTAATAGGAACACACACTTATAAAAGGCCTCCACATCATCATATACTGTAGATTCTACAGTAGATTCTTTGTTGTAGTTAGTAGTTAGATTATCAAAAAACGTTCCTAAAAATTTCAAACCCTGTGCCCCTCCCAGCTCCTGGCTCCCACCCAAATAATTCCTCAATGTGGTAAATAGAGTGTCAAATACAAATGCAGTAAATAAGTTGTGTCCCATGGCATTGAATATAAGTAGCAATCACTTCAGGCATGTTTTCACAGTCATTTCTACTCATTTTAAGCTTTGTTATCTGTTATTTCCTGGCGGAGTGAGAGTGTGAGCCCTCGACAGTAAATGGCTTGCAATTTCCAAGCCGGTGACTTAACTCAGATCAGCAGTCTACTGCAGCTTTCAGCTGATGGACATGCACTATACTTTGTTTCAACATTTTTGGTAATCAAGAGACAGGATCGTCCCTGGCCTGAAATAACTTCCCCACCAAATCAGCACTGGCTATTGCCCAAATTATGTCATTGCGGTGAAGGAAACGCCTAAATTCTGCAGTTATCATTTGCACATAATGCTCTCTGTGTGGAAGCAGCCCACTTGTACAATAATGACATTATATGCCCCCCACCGGCTAGTCTAGCCAGTTATTGGGTTTGTTAGTGTCTGAGGGCAAGGCTCTAAGCATAGATATGTGGCTATTATTAACCTGGATACACTGTCTGGTTAGTTGCTGGGAGCGACTTCCCTTATAGATTTTGCTGCAAGGACTTAGACAAGCTTATAAAAGGAATACTGTGAAAGGTGTGTGAGTGTGTTGTAGGAAAAAAGTTTCTCAGTGGTATAATAATAAAAAAAATACTCAAAAACCAGCTGTTATGATGATAGACTGTTTTGTTTTTTTATATGAATTGCTGGTTATTTTCAGGAAGTACATAATTGTCTTAGTTTTCTATTCTCTCTCTCTCTTTCTTTTTAAAATTAGGCTAAAATGAGCAGATTACTATACTTATTTAGTATTTGCTTTGGGAGTGCATTGTTGTATGTTGTAGGGTTGGGTTAAGCATTAAATCCAACTTTCACTGAGCAGTGGCCACTGAAGCCTAAATTCACCCAAATCCAAGATTGAGCTGGTTAAAAGAGTCTTTATGATGATACCCCTTCTCTTTAATCCTTTATGTGAACCCTTGTTCTTTCACTATCTTTCTCTCTCTCTCTCTCTCATTAATGTACACTCTGCACCCCATTTTGACAGAAAATAACAGAAATTTAGACTTTTTTTGCAAATTAATTAATTAATTAATTTATTATTAGCCATGAGTCTTCTTGGGAATGATGCAACAAGTGTTCCACACCTGGATTTGGGGATCTTCTGCCATTCTTCCTTGCAGATCTTCTCCAGTTCTGTCAGGTTGGATGGTAAACATTGGTGGACAGCCATTTTCAGGTCTCTCCAGAGATGCTCAATTGGGTTTAGGTCAGGGCTCTGGCTGGGCCAGTCAAGAATGGTCACAGAGTTGTTCCGAAGCCAACTCCTCAGCTGTGTGCTGAAGGTCATTGTCTTGTTGGAAGGTGAACCTTCGGCCCAGTCTGAGGTCCTGAGCACTGTGGAAGAGATTTTCTTCCAGGATATCTCTGTACTTGGCCACATTCATCTCTCCTTCAGTTGCAACCAGTTGTCCTGTCCCTGCAGCTGAAAAACAACCCCATAGCATGATGCTGCCACCACCATGTTTCACTGTTGGGATTGTATTGGGCAGGTGATGAGCAGTGCCTGGTTTTCAACACACATTTTGCTTAGAATTAACTACAAAAAGTTCAATCTTGGTCTCATCAGACCAGATAATCTTATTTCTCACAGTCTGGGAGTCCTTCATGTGTTTTTTGGCAAATTGTATGCAGGCTTTCATATGTCTTTCACTGAGGAGAGGCTTGCGTCAGGCCATCTGCCATAAAGCCCGACTGGTAGAGGGCTGCAGTGACAGTTGATTTTGTGGATTTTTCTCTCATCTCCCTGCTGCATCTCTGGAGCTCAGCCACAGTGATCTTTGGGTTCCTCTTCACCTCTCTCACCAAGGCTCTTCTCCCGTGATTGCTCAGTTTGGCTGGACGGCCGGGTCTAGGAAGAGCTCTGGTCGTCCCAAACTTCTTCCATTTAAGGACTATGGAGGCCACCGTGCTCTCATGAACCTTTAGTGCTGCAGAAATTCTTTTATAACCTTGTCCAGATCTGTGCCTCACCACAATTCTGTCTCTGAGCTCCTTGGACAGTTCCTTTGACCTCATGATTCTCATTTGCTCTGACATGCACTGTGAGCTTTAAGGTATTATGTAGACAGGTGTGTCCCTTTCCTAATCAAGTCCAATCAGTTTAATTAAACACAGTGGAACTCCTGAGGAGTAGAACCATCTCACGGAGGATCAGAAGAAATTGACAGCCTGTGAGTTAAATATGAGTGTCACTGCAAAGGGTCTGAATATCTTTGACCGTGTAGTATTTCAGTTTTTCTTTTTTAATGAATTTGCAAAAATTTCTACATTTCTGTTTTTTCTGTCAAGGCGGGATGCTGAGTGTACATTAATGAGAAATAAAATGACTTTTTTTATTTAGGCAAATGGCTGCAATGAAACAAAGAGTGAAAGTTTTAAAGGGGTCTGAATACCTTCCGTACCCACTGTACTGTATATTTATATAAATCTATCTATATATACGTATATACATTTACATACAGATAGATAAATATAATATAGAATATTTCCTTTTTCTTTTTCTGGATATAATCATATGATCATCTTCATTATTTTAACACAGAGTCAGCAGTGTTACTGAGTTACATAACACAGCCCTCAGGGTCATGGAGGCATAGCTTATTCATACCCCTCCACCACAGGAAGGTGGTGATGTGTGGAGGGGCTGTAGAGTTCATTTTAGTCAGAAAGTGTCCTTTAGCTCTCATCGTGGACAAACCTTCAGGATCAAACCAAGTCGTAGACTGGACACAACAGCTTACAGTATTATAATCATGATGTCTGGAAGAAATGCATCCAGATGTGCAAACTCTCTAAAGTGCTGCAGCAAGATTTAGATAAAAAGTAAAAATCATATTTCTCTTATAGCTTTCTCTCCTACAGCTGAAAGTCAAACTTTGGTGTAGACTTCAAGATCTAAGAGATTGGTTAATGCTGTTTCAAAAGTGAATTGGAAGACATGTTCGTATATCATGCTGCTATAACCCCTCCTTTTTTTCTTTTAAGTAGGATATACATGTATCCCTAGCCTGGTGTTTTTGTGTTGGTTTTTATTCTTTCCTCTCAACCCACAACCGGTTGAGCGTGGTGACCTCTCATCCTGAGTCTAGTCCTGGTTAAGAGTAATTACAGTGAACAAAGTCAAATACAACTGTCCTCCACTATTTTAACAAATCACAAGTATTTTAAGTCAAGGTAGCTTTAAGTTTTATTTGAAAGAGCTGCATTTTTGTCATTTAGCTACAGTATGAGGCGTTTTATTCAATCCCCAGTTTAATGGGAGATCTTGAAAACTCAAGTTTCACACTCCATAAAAAACAAGAAACTGCTTCTTGCTGCCAACAAACTGCCCAAAATGTTAAATGCACATGTAAACCTGGCAGTGAAACATCAGAATTTCTTAAGGCTGTTTTCAAGATTGTGAAACGTTTCACTGCCTCTGGCTAAATTCCAACTTCTGTTATTTATGCTCAGGAATGAAAGTGCTGTTTTTTCTTCTTCTTTTTTTTTTTCTACTGGACAAGATTTTGGTTATGCAAGCTGCAGATGTTTGGCTCTGTTAGCTGCTTTATCCCCCAGAAGACTTGTTATATGATCCCATTGCAAAATAACAGCATCAATATATTAAGAGTTTGCCACAGAAGATTTAAGTCAGATAAAAAACAGATCTAAATTGGAGAGTAGAGAAGGTATTTCTTGTACTCTGCTCATTTTGGTGAACATTTACCCCCGCAGACCCAAAACATTGGGTTAAAGCAGGTCAGAAGACGAAAACAAGCTATTTGACTGTAAACCTGAGACAATAGAACATCTTTAAATGGTAAATACTGAGGTTCTTGAATAAATGACCTTACATCAGTAGAAGGTGGACTCTGCCCTTGTTTTATGCAAACACTGCGCTGGGAGATAAAACAACGCTGATGCAATCATACTGATGATTACAGGAGATATTCACAACTGCTGTGACATTTCTTAGATAAATCAAGGAAAAAATTATAAAACAGTGAAGTTTTTACAAAAACTGGGCTTAGTTCATACACACAATATCATTTTGCATATTTGTTTGTTGTTTTGTGTGGCACCACTGTCTAAGGAAGCCACTCCGAAGTTCTCTAAACTTCTCTCACTCAGCCTGGTAGACAACAGATACAAAACAGCGCCTTGTTACTTCAGAGTATACTTCTACATGTACACTGATGATTGGAAATATGCATATTTGTACCAAAACGTGCATTCCATAACTCATTCTCTGTAGTCCTCTTTGCTTTTCTTGCGCTTTCTTAGGACTGAGAAAGGCTCAGCATTAACAGTAAAACCCACTCATGAGACGATACAAAGGGGTGGTCGACCAAATGTTGCAGAACACACAAATCTATTGGGCTCTAACCGGCAGTTACGTAAATGTTTGTGCGATGCAGGGCAGGCTAACTGTGGGGAGAGCAGGGGAGGTTCAGGTCCCCCAAAGTTATTATGCAATACTAGGCAGCTGTATATAAGGCCAGACCCACCCTGCACCGTGAGGATCTCTGCAGGAAGGCTCCTTTTTGTGACAAGGTATGCACTGACAATGGATTGGCTTTTCTCCTTGAAATTTTGAACATTTAAAGCAACTTAGTTTTCTTTTTCCCTGAATCTGTTTTTTCCCCCTCACACATACTGCAAAATGCTTTGGAGATTTTTCATGGACTTTCATCAACTTGGCTTTTCTTGAGGACATTAATGGAAATCATTTGAAAATGTGGCTGATAAACTGTCTTCTCCCTTTGTTTTTGCTGTTATTCTTTCTTTTCTAAAACTGCCTGCATTTTTTTCTTCCTTTCTTCTTTCCTTGCCTTTCTTCCTGAGGTAGAATGCTGCGGTACGTTGTAGCCCTCTGTTGTCTGGCGTTGTCCTGGGCGCAGGACTGTCAGGTAGACAATATCCAGGTCAAGCAGGACTTTGATAAAACAAGGGTGAGTTTGCAATGTTAAGAGATCTAGGTTGTCCTCTTATGAGTTTTATTGCTAGTAATAGTTGATTTTTGCTCAAAGAACCTTAAGTTGTATTATTTAGATTTTTGGAATCAAATTTCTTAGTAAAATAGTAGCTTTCATGTTTCTTTTTTAAGCAAATTTTGTGCTTTTTTGATGGTAGCTTACATGTGATTTTTATTTTACTATGATTCTTCTTAACAATAGTATGCAGGAACCTGGTATGCTGTTGGAAAGAAGGACCCAGAAGGTTTATTCTTACTTGACAACGTCGTGGCCCAGTTTACTGTGGAGGAGGATGGCAGAATGACAGCCACTGCTAAGGGCAGAGTTATCATCCTCAAGTAGGTACCTTTTGGTCCTGTGAAGGCTTTTCAGGAGCCCCCACTCCTATATCCCATAATATGCTGGTCAGTTATTCGTCTTGCATCTTTTTTAATATCTGTCTCTTGCTCTTAGCAACTGGGAAATGTGCGCACACATGTTTGCCACATTCGAGGACACCGACAACCCCGCCAAATTCAGGATGAAGTACTGGGGAGCTGCTTCATATCTGCAGACCGGAAGTAAGCAAATGTTGCAAATATTTTTTTATTTGACAAAAAAATGTGAAGAAAGACCAGTTGCTGTCAATGCCACCTGATTATATTCTAAACAGGAGTTTGTTGGTCTCCGGCCAGCTCCTGAACATAGTCCTGTTGAATTTTTATTTCTTGGATTACTAAGAATGGGGTCCATATAAATATTTTTAAGCACAGCTTTTACACATTAAGTCTAAGTAAACTTATAATTTCTTGGAACAATATGGACAATGAGTCTTGAATATACATATATTATATATATTTTATTTTCACCGTTGCTTTAAGAAAGGAAAATTGTTTAACAGAAGATGGAATTTTACCTCCATGTTTGACATTTAAATTGTTCATAATTTAAAGATGGTTTGGATCAAAACTAATTTCTCTCACATTCTTCTTGCATCCAGATGATGAACATTGGGTTATCGACACTGACTACGATAACTACGCCATCCACTACTCCTGCAGAGTAAAAGATGCTGATGGCACTTGCTTAGACAGCTACTCCTTCGTGTTCTCCCGTCATCCGACAGGCTTGAGGCCAGAGGACCAAATCATCATCACCCAGAAAAAGACAGACATTTGCCTGTTAGGCAAATACAGACGTGTTTCACACAACGGTGAGTTAACCTCCACTGACTACTAAATGCTTACACTGTCCTTTATTTATCCAGGATCATTAGTCAAGTTTGTCATTCAAAAAGGTGAAAGAGCAAGTGAAATTTTTGTGGTTTTATCTCCAACTTCAGTGCTAAAAGCTTATATTTACTGGTGGTTACACTCTCTCATCACCTCTACGACATTATGAGTGAATATGTGACAGCATGTTGATTCAGTAAGCACCAATGTTCCTTTTTTATGTTACAGGTTTCTGCGAGAACAACGCACCTGTTGACCCACAGTAACACTTGAAGTTTGCATCCCAAAGACTGTATTCCCCTCTGCTGGTTTCAGACTGAATCCCACCTCTTCCTGACCTCTTCTGCCTCTTTTAATCTTAAGAAAAAAAAAGAAAGTAAACTACTTTTGATTAAAAATCAAACTAAAATGTGAAATTATTTGCAGTCACATTAACATATCAGACTGTTGTTGAGCATCACTGTCAAAAACTGCCTGTAAGTCGTATCATCCTCATCTGCTTCATGTTTTAGCTTTCAAAGCAATGGGACGGCCTTCCATGTGGAAATTAGATTCAGATTCCTAAAATAGATAAATAAATGAAAATGGGCGATGTCACAAATAAGCATCTGTAGAAATGTCTTAAGAACAACTCTGTTGAAAAAAACGAAACAAAAAAACATGTCCAACATTAGTGGCTTTGCTTCTATACTGACCAACATGTAGTATCTTGTAGTACCTAAGTACATATTGTTAATAGACTTTAATATTATGCACCTTTGTTGTTAGATAAAGGAATACAGTAGGCATTCTGTTTCTTAATTATGTGATGTATACGTCTTGATTCAGTTTTTGAAATAAAACATTCAAACCACACTGGCTCAGTTCTTGATGTTTTAAACGATCATCTTTTCTCACAAACTAAACTAATCAAACACATTCTTATTTCTGGATTTAGACAAACATAAAATTTAAAAATGTGAGGAATGAAAAGATCAACTTCCTTTATGGTTAAAAAAATGCCTATCAGCAACGGTTATATTTCATATTACAGATGACATACATGCCTTATAAGTATGATTCTGTCATACTAAGTGTTCTGTGGGTAGATTGGTGGTTGTTCAAGTGTAAATGTCCTCTACCAGCTCAGCAGCAGGTCCTACAGATGTCTGATTGGTTTTGATAAAGTTTGTTTACCTCAACACCTCATCTATCTATGTCAGGTTATTATTTCACTGACAGCAGCAGCCACATACAGCTCCATAGATGGCAGAGTTGGACTGATTCATCACTTTTCCCCATTTGGAAAATCTCAGCAATTTGCAGTGATTTTACTTAGTAAAATGTGCTGACAGCTTTTCAGTCCGTCACCATCAAACTCTGTCAACACACCTACAGAGTTAATCTTATCAGCTTCTGTGATGCTGCTTTGAGTGCATCAACCATTCCAAGTCTCCTCTTAAAAGATAAAAACATCTACACATCTGTTGATTTGATTTTCTGGGCATCCATAGTACTCAAAATCAGGCAAACGTGTCCTATAGCACCAATGAAACTTTAATTTGCCTGTTTCATTACTTAACAACAGCTAAACTACTTTCCCATTCGTCTCAGCCGCAGTGTGTGTGTGTAGGCCTAATTAGCAAATGATCCCATTCCAACTAAGAAGATAAACAAACATTAGGCCTGCTGAACAGCAGCGTGTTAGTATGCTGACATGAGCTAAAAGCTCCACTCAAAAACACAATTAGCCTTGAAATATGGTGATGTGACAAAGTAAACAAAAAGTGTTGCGCTGGAAGGAGATTTACGTCTTTATTGCACGTATTTTGTACAGTACACAGCACAGCAAAACAACTTTGGGACACATGATTGGAATAAAACAAAGAAAACTTAAAAAAAAACAGTCAAAATGAGTCCCTGATGGGACTTACACACAACCAAAGGTAAAAATGGTAAGCAAAAAGGTGAGATGTACAGCAGTTCCTATCCGTCTTAAGTCTACCCAGTCACATTGCCAAGGCTGCAGGAATAAAGACACCTTAACCCCTTTCTCCTACGAAGAGGACCTCGGGTAATCCCTGCTGTAAATAGTTTAGTACAAGGAATTAACTCTTGCAATCTCATTCCAGCCTTACAGGGCTGCAGGCTCAAGAAGTCAAGGTGGAGATGGACGGGAAGAATACACAAGACTTCCTGCCACATGTGACCTGTTAAGCTCTCCACTGGTGCATATCTGAAGTCTGGTTAAGTTCAACAAATAAAACTAAAAGATCTTAGTCATGGTCACAGTCACATGGTTGAGCAAAGTTAATCAAAAGCATGGCAGAAAGAAACATTGACATACTACGGTCATACTGTAATAGACAGCAGATAGCTGAAAGCTGTCAAATAGGAGTGCCCTTCAATGTAACTGAAAGCAGAGCTGAAGCACAGAAATATTCATCTAATCTTGTAATTCACAATGTTAAAATGGTCATTAATAACTGTTGCTCCTTTTCTGTATAAAAATGCACATGTGAGGAAAATATATAATATTGTCAAAGGTGAGGTTACTGAAACTAGACATGGTGTGTTTACTGGAGTTTAACGAATGGAACAAAAGAGGTCTGTAAACTTTTATATGGCACAAACAAGGTATAACCCATGATTATACTTTTGGAAAAAAATGCCACCATAAATGCAGAACATTGTACACAAATAGATAATTTACTAAAGGAAGATAAAACTTTTTTAAAAAAAGGAGTAGAACACTTAAAAACAAGAATAAATACTGTATTTAGATCAAATGCACACAAAATACACACTAAGAGCTTCACAAACTAAAATAAAAATGCAGGTCTGGTGATGTTTTAACTGGAGGCTGGAGTGTATGATTATGCTTTCCACTGATTTTTAAGTAGGAGAACATGCAGTTTTAAGAATGCCTTAATTCCCTTTAATCTAAGAAAAAAAAAAACATTTGACATGATGTAAATGATTTTCCAAGTTTGAGGCTTCTTTTGGAGTGAGGACAAAGAGCCTACATCTAGGTTTGGAATCCTATTAGCGCTAGCTCAGGCCAGGCAGTAGTCAATGTGGGCCAGGAGCTCCCTGTGGCGACTGGTCGGATAGGGAGCATGACACTTGGGACACTCCAAGAAACTTTCGTCCAGGAGGTTTATGACTTTCGATGGGGATGTGGGGCCATGATGGTCATCAATAGTAAGGCGCTCAAACTCAAACTTATTGTATGAGCTCGGCTCTGAAAAGCGTGCACTTGGTTGCTTCTGCAATACAATGGACAGCAATGAATGCTATTAGTTTGGTGTAAAAGAGCAAACTTAAAGCACTCCAAGCGTTTATACTTGACACCCACTGTTCTATAATGGCAAAGCAAAAGCCACCGTTTGCTACTCTAACCAGTAACTTGTAGTTGTGAAGCAAAGCGCTTACCGCAGACTCCAGTTTAGCGATCTGGTCGCGGGCCTTGCGGAGCTCCTTCAGCACCTTGTGTAGCTGCTGCTGCATGCTCTGACGATCGATTTTTTCATTCTCAAAGTCTCTGGCAGACAGCTGGATCTTAGGAGAGAGCACAAATGGTAACATTATAGATAGCAATGTTTTGAAAAGCTAAAAAACATTAAATAGAACAGCCACGACTGGGAGTTACATCTGAAAACTGTGTAACCTGTTGTTCCAGTGCTGCAATCCTCCTCTGTTCTTCATTCTGGCTCAGAAGAGACTTCTGCAGCATATTTACCTGTGAAAGCAAGAAAATATTTCTTTTCGGTCCTCTTCAGCTCTAATACACTTAGAATATATTCTTATAATCTGTGGCATTTTTTCAGTCCAATATAGTCACTGATGGATGAAGCATTTCCATTTCCAGACTTGTTTCCATGCATCATGAGTAAATCACTTTCAAACCATATTATTGAAGAGTAGCTAAATGCAAACAGATAATGGGAGAGTAACCTGCAACAGAAGCTCAGCAGATCTCTTCTTCTCCTCCTCCAATCTGGTATTCATGCTCTCCAGCTCCGCTCTCATTCTCTCCATCCGCTCAGATGATGTTTTTCTTTCTTCATTCGCTGCATGTCTTTGTTTATATAATCAATATAAAACAAACAAGTTGTAGTTTCTGTTTATAATACCAAACAGAAATACAAAACTAGCTTATGAAAGTAAACCACAGGTCTATGTATTTTCTTTGCACAAGTCAGAATTATAGATAAACCGAGTCTGTGTTGATCTGACAGCTACAAGTTCAATATTAACCAGAGCAGACTTCTTTTACCTGTTGCCAGCTCGCTCTGCCTGCAGCTGCATCTTGCCCTCCTCCAACTCTTTGCTCTTCTCTTCGTACTTCCTCAGAAAGGCTGACAACTCCCGGCATTTGTCCTCGTACTTCCTCTGCAGCACTAACATCTCCTCTTGGACTCTGGCAACCTGCTCCTTCTGACACTGCCGCTCAGCCTGAGCTTTCAAGGTCTGTACAGCCGGTGAAAACAAATTGCAAAACTGTTTATATTTTCTGTCTACTCAGTTCTTCAATCGAGCTCTGCAGATCAATTATAAAGATGTCTGAATCCAAGGACTCTGGGTATTCAGCTGCATACTGATTCAGCATTGAACCAATCTTTTGAACAGAGGGAATGCCAATGAATTGGATCACACTTTCAGAAGGAGACAGAGGATAGTTTCCCACTAATGTATGCATCACAAGCCACAGCATGCACATTATAAGAATCATTACAACACATTAGATAAGAGGACTTCTTACACATGAAAGAGAGTGAAGTCAAAACTAGTAAAAAGTAATTACACAGCCTTTTTCTTTTTTCAACATTTACCTGTTCCCTCTGCACATTCAGCTCCAGCTGGGCTTTGGCAGTAAGATCTTTTTGGCTCTCCAGGTCTTTCTGCACTCCTGAAAGCAGCTGCTCATAGTGCCTTTTCAGTTCAGATTCCTTTCCAGGATCTGGAGAGTTGGTTGGAGCTGAGATGAGAAGCATCATTAATCAAATTAAACCAAAGACACCAGATTAAAAGAAAAAAAAAACAAATAAAACAAAAAACGCATACTTTTGGTCCGTCAGTATCATCTTTGTAAAGGATTTAAGGAAAGTTCTGCCTTCAGCTCTAATGCAGCTTATTGTTTTTCAGTATTACTAACCAACCAATCTGGGTGGCTGTAGGTCAGGAAATACAGAAGTCATCTTTCATTCAGCATGTTGCTGGTTCAGTTCCTAAATTCCCCCTTTTGTTTGCTGAAAAATATCCTTAAGAAAGATACTTAATCTCATACTTCACCCAGTACATTCTTCACTGGTAAGTTGGTTAGGATAAAAGCATTCCCTATATGAATGTTCATGTTATCATTCCCTTTTCAGTCATTAATGGTAAGGCAAAACATATCTGAATCATATTACATCTTTTCCTAACTCCCCCCTTTTCACATTTCATGCTGTATAGTGATGTTTATTTCATTTATTTTTTTCTTCAACTGAATGCCTTCTTATACAGTCAATATGGGAATGTCAGATATTCTCACCCCCTGAATTGACTTCTGCGTTGGTTTGCTGCTGCTTTGCCTGAGCCAGCTGCTGCTCCAGATCCAGAGACCGGGCAACGACAGACTGGACGTAGGCCTCTCGCTGCTGGTCATAAACCAGCCACTGCTGATTCTTTTCAAGAGCCTGGGGGTGAAATGAACAGGGTTATATTAGGGCAATTTTTTTTTTTACAAATATTGAAAAAGACTTTAATGGTCTTGAAGTCAAACTTTAAAGTAAAGTACCATCACTTTATAAAGTTATCCAGCCAACTTATTCTGGATGCAACCATCTAACTTCAGCTTCAAATGATGCTGCATTCATAGTATCTCAGAAGTGGGATTACTAATAGCATTAAATGCCATCATTAGTTATATCACTCTCATAAATGGGGAAAAAAAAAAAGAGCTAATGATGCTCTACCAGTATTTTTTCACGCTTTTTTTTTTTTTTACATCCCTACAAGGAAATCTTGACCTCTAATTAACAATCATTTTTTAGACCAACTGGAAGGTGCAAACCCCGTTTTCTGACTTCTACTGGAATGCATATAGTACAGGTAACTGCCTAAAACACAAAAACCCCCCAAACAAGAACAAAGATAAACACAATGTCAAAATATTGGCCATACACCACTGACAGAAAGTTAGTGCTATTCGGCTTTTTGTATGATGTCAGAATTTACCTTAAAAAGCACTATAACCTTTCCAAACACATGTGCATCTGTTCAGTGTTTGTTTATTGCATAACATACAGTTTTCTAACAAGATGCTTAACCACAAAAAATAGAAAAAAAGTGAACCATGAATGGACCTCTAAATATTCTAGTTCAGTGACAACTTGTATGTAAACAGTCCTCTTCATCTTTCTGTTCACATTCAGATATTATCACGTATTAGATGCCACGTATTAGACGAGGTCTAATACGTGGCATAATACTGAGACACTAACATTTTGACGTTGTGGTGTACCCACCACTACTGGTAGGTCTTCTTTCAATAAACTGAGATGAAGGAATTACCACAGCATGATCCTACATCCATTACTATATACAGTATAATACCAGTCAGTTATGAGCTTTTCACATTTTCTTTAAAATTGTACACACGCACTTTTTGTGAGTAGTATATAAGTGTGACTTTGAGAAAATGGGGTCTAAAAATGAGATGTGCAGGCTTAGCCTGATACACCAGCCTGAGATATACGGCAAGTCAGTCTGTGTTCCCTCCGTTGGAGACTGATTTTGAATGCGAGATGAGAGGCGGGACTAACAGGAGCAAACTGAACTGAAGAGAACCAATCACAGAAACATGGAGGTGACACAAACATCTTTTTGTAAGAGGAAATCTCTCAGAACAGCAAGTTGTTGTGGTTTTAAGGACATGTGAGCTCATTTTAGACATCAGAAAGGACATTGTTATATTGTCGCTCCTCTGCAGCCGCCATTCTGACTGTTTATGGTTAGAGGACTAAGTTGCCAAAAAAAAACCCCTGTATTGTCAAGTCCCGCCTCCCGCGCTGTGATTGGTCCGGTCAATTATTTATTAATTTTTTTACTGGAGTGGAAATTACTTTCCAATGGAGGGAACCCAGACTGACTTGCTGTGTATCTCATACATGGCGTTAGTCAGGCTGGTGTAATCTACCAGTTGTTATTCATCCGACTGCAGATGAAGGAAATGTAAGTATTTGAGAATTGATTGCCATTCAATTGCTTTTCTATTGGTTTTGTGGGTGGACTGAGATTTCGGGGTATTCACTGTTTGCATTTTTATGCTGTAATAACATGTTACAAGTGTTATTACTATAGACCACAAACAGAGCCAGAACCTGAGAAGAAGGGTGGATGAAGAATTATGGTTCACTCCATAAGGGTCTGCTTGAACATTAATGGAAGATAAAGAAGCTGCTGCAGTCTGTCTGAATTATTTTGACCAGTCTTAAAAGCATTTCTTTCAGACTTCAGTGAATGAAGTTACCCCCCCCCCCCCCCCCCAAAGAAATCTGCCTCATATCTTTCAGTTTCACAGTGATGGTACACAACAGGATCCTGCAGTAGGGAGAATATCTGTTCCATATCAGTTAAATTGCATTCACAGAAACACATCAAAATCTTAAGCTGGACTCACATCTCTCAGCTGATCTTGTACCAGTGCCAACTCTGCAGGGGGTGCCTGTCCATTCTGGGGAGAGGAAAAGTTTTGAAAAGATACAAGATTAGTATTGGTGTTACCACTTGTATCTGATCCCAGTTTCACATTAATCTTACACTTTCTGTAACAAAGGCTACAGAATAAAAAGAAACTGAACTACTTTCGGATTTGACCCAATTTAAATAAACCAGTTCTCACAGCATGCAGCTCATAGCATTTATGCCCCCATGTTAAACTTTTACACATCTAAGAAAAATACAACTTTTGACATTAATTCATAAACAAAAAGAGTACATAATGGATCCCTCTAATTCAAGGTCCTTTTTGTTTGTTTCTGTTGTTCACTTTTCATTTGAGAATCTCAACAACTGCAGGTCTGCCAAAGGCTCAGAGTCATACACAGACTTGCTACTTTGAATTATTCAAACTTTTTTTGAATAATGCAAGGCAAACACAGCAAGCAATCAATCTATGCAGTGCTTTTCAAAGACTTGGCCACTTGACCCAGGCCACAAACCCTGGAGACAGTTCAACACCATTTATCCCAAGAGGACAGATGTTCTGTTCAAAGTTCTGTCACCCCTTTACCCTGATGTCTGAGCGTCTATGGAGCTGCGTTGCTGCAAACAACCCATGTCTAACAACATACTTAAAATGGGAGGAGACAGAAACTCAAGGTTTCTTTATAGTGAACTTGTCAGAGGGGAGGTTTACTATAAAGAAGTTAGTTACCCTGAATTCATGAAGTCTCAAGACTCACCTCTCTTTCCAAAACAGAAAACCCAGGGATTCCCCTCAACTCAGGGTTAACTTACTCAGTTTCAACATAAGCTGCTTTCTGGAACAGGCCTCAGCAGGGCATGCCACCTGAAGCATCCCCCAAATAACAGTTATTAGAAGTACTGTCCACATACAGTGCTATGGTTTTCCATCACAGCTGTGGATATGTCTGAAAGAGGCTGGAAAAACTCAAGTAATATCAAAGAAAAAAAAATCGTCGCATTTGAGACACCTATGCCAAATAAAACGACAACATTTATATTCAAAGACAGTACCTCAAGCATCTGCGTTAAAGCTGTGTGTGTGTTTGTTTGGTGGGGGGAATCCCGCCTGTAATTTATTTAAAACCCACATTTCTTTAAGTTCTAGCCTCCACTGATGCTGTAATACATCCCAAAAGAAAGCAGGGCAACTAAAAAGATTTTCATATACAGACTATTGCACATGAGTGACTAATAGGCCTGGTATTCTAATTTTTACTAAAAATTAAAAGCAGCAGGAGTTTTGGGGGAAAAAATATAATAAGGGGAAGTATAAACAAATGAAAACTTTTTCCACCACCTCACTGCATCACTTCAAACTAAATTAATATACTTCGGCCATAATTTTTCCCATAAAGCCTGCCCATTTCTGTTCCAAGCTTCTCCAGAGTGACTTTCTACTGTGTGCAGTAAAATGTTTTTTACAGTTGAGAGGGAAGCAGTAACTGATTCACAAAATGCTCTTATGCTGATTATTTTGATGAAGATGAGAATTATAGTATGCACTTGACACACAGACAGACATTTTATCTAATCAGTAAGCAGTGTAGCACTGTACTGGTAATGACACGTGGGAAGAAAAAGAGGGTGGCATGGAAAAGCACCGTCATATCGTATTTTTATTTATGCATTATTGGGAATTTTAAGTCTCATTAGAACAGATTGATTAGGCTGCTTACAGAGGAAGGTGATGTCAGCAGTTTAAGAAAACAGATTAAACACTGCCACCTGATGGGCAAGGTAGGACCTGCAACTGCACCACTACAAAAATATCTGATACATCCATCATTAAAATAATGCTTTGTTGGAATTTACAATAAATCCTGTTGAAATTTCTCTAATGAAAATCTACATTAACAGCACTGACCACAAACCCATCACACCAATCATGATTTATGTGCTTTTAGCTTTAAACCACATTTCATGATGTGAGAAGACAGATGATTTCTGAAACAGAATTTTATCTATCAAAAATATTGCAGTTCAGAAGAGGAGTGCTTACAGAGAGGGAAATATTTGTAGGAGGATGTAAGAATGGGAAGCAGAGCACAGAGAGCCAGTGAAGGATTTAATCCTGTTCCAACAAAGGGGGAGGGGGTGGTGGGTTCACCGTTAGATGTGGGATATGACAACTCAACCCACTCTGCTCCTCATTGTTTTCTTACAGAAAGAAAGAGAAAAGAGGGAGGGGGGCTTCTGAGGTTTGACCTCCATCTGTCTTATTTTCTCACATTTTGAAATAAATTTGCTCGTGATATCGCTGGGTTATTCAAATATAATTAAAAGACAGGCCAACCATAACTCCTTTTTAATCACTAGTAAGACCCTTTTTAAAATCAACTATATCAGAGGTGCACCACCTCCCAATAATACCACAGATCACGCAGAAGATAAGGCTTTTCTTTTTTCCCCCAGACTAATTAGAACATCTTGACAGGTACAAAGGCTGTAAGGTCAACCTACCACCACCTGCGTTTCCAGGGACTGGCATCGAGCGGAAACAGTGGTCAGCTTGTTTTTCAGATTCTCCGTCTCCTGTGACAAGTTCTGGAACAACGCATCTCTCTGCTCTACGTCTTTCCTCCGTTGCTCCAGCTGGGCCTGCAGTGATGCTATCACCTGAAATGCACAACAAAATGTTACAACTATGTTAAACAGACGCCCCACCCCCAAGTCTTTGTTTAAGCAGAGACAATTTGCTAAGAAAATTTGTTTCATGTCTTCCACACAATTATCCTCATCACATAATTGACATTACATGGCTGGAAGTCTGGTGGCATTGCCCACTTAGCACCTCTGCTGATGAAACTTAATGAGGAGGAGGGAAGCGTGATTAATGTCTGGGCAAAGCAAAATGCTGATATTCGATGTGCCAGCATGTCATCTGCGAGTTTGGCCTGCTGCCGTTCTGACTAGACTAAATTAGAGAGCTATTTCTGCAACAATAGAAGAGAGATTACACAAGGATAAGAAACAGCCGCAAATAGATAGCATGAATCTCTACACCAGTGTCAAACAGTAACAAGTCACGAATGCTAATACGTCGTACACACACCCACCACTGACAAACAAGCTTATAAATGTCAAGTGAACGGCACATAACACCTTGTGTTAGAAAGCAGTTTCTGCTGGTTGTCTAAACTTCGCTTTGCTGAGCTGCTGTCAAAACGGGATAGAAGTCATCCCCCCAAATGTTTGTGGCAGCTCATAGCGACTCCAGTATGATCCCCCACCCCCAGCTCTGACAGTTGTCTGCTGCCAGCAATACATACGCCACCAACACAATGCCAAGAATGCAACAAATTCTCACAAGTTGAAATGTACTCTCGAAGAAACTGCTGTGGGTTTCTCTCCACTCAGAGCTGGATGTGCCCTTGTTTACAGAGGACTTTTTGATGGATAGCTGCCCATGTATGTAACTTTTAACTATACATTTCTGCTGAGAGGTGTCACTGTACATACCTCGCCTCCTTTAGCCGACAGCTGCTGTCTCAGAGTTTCCAGTTCCTGCTCTTTAACCAGCAACTGCTGATTGTTCCTCTCTCGCAACGTCTCTAGGGAGAGGATCCTCTAAACTCAAACAA
The DNA here is from genome assembly GCA_023101725.1 of Atherinomorus stipes. NCBI lineage: Eukaryota > Metazoa > Chordata > Actinopteri > Atheriniformes > Atherinidae > Atherinomorus > Atherinomorus stipes. The sequence goes on along the minus strand of JALJCO010007186.1, from coordinate 35,655 downwards.
AATACACATGAAAATACACACAAAAACAGTCAGGAGGGACTGCAAATCCCTGATGTAGCAGGAAGCAAACTGTTTACCTCCAGCAGCTTGCTTTTGTCTGAGTCAGGTGGTTTGATGTGTCGCTTGGCCAGCTCATCAATCTTTCTCCTCAGGTGAGCATTCTCCTTCCTGACTTTCTCCAGCTCCGCCTCAGCCTTGGAAGCAGAGCTGCTGGATTTGAAACCCAACTTGGAGACTATGGTTTCTTTGGCACCTTTAGACGTCATGGGTTTCTTTGTTGGTACTGAAAATGTGAACTGGAGTGGTCTACGGAGACAGATCATTTCAAAGAGTGACAGGTTTTGTATTTGGGTTACCAGAGGACAGTCTGGTTCAGTTTGAATAAAATAATGGACAGAATGAAATCAACAACGTAATAGAAGCAGAAGTAAATGGGTCATTTTTGGAGCAAAGATTTTAAAAGATTGCCTTTGAGCTATTTAACCCAAATTAGAAGATTTGCCTGTGCATCACGACTCCAATATTTTCAGCTAAGACAGACAAACATTTACGGAGCATCTGTGTTTTGGCACATATCTGACAATTGTATGTTCAGGCCACCGCATGTGCAGTTATTGGCTGGATACGAAAACGAGAGGAGTTATGACACGAAACTGGCAAAAAAATCGACACCCAAAATCTAAACCATTAATTTCCTTACGTCCTGACCAAACAAACACTTCTCGTATTTTCCACTCTGAAGGATCAAAAGTGAATTGTCCCCCCCCCCTACAAATGCAATATAAAGTGTTTATTTAATAAAAAGAAAACTGAATAGCTCAGTTTGTGGCGAAACACAATACGTTTCCAGTTACCTCTCTTCATAACCTGTCTAACACAGACTAGAGAAGTAAAACTATTGTAATGTACGTACTATTTAAGCGGAAGAACAAAAATTGTCACGGGCACAGATAAAAACAAAGTATATAACACTCACAATTGAAGAAAGCTGAAGATATCCACTGAAATCAACCCGTATGCATCGAGACCGTTGTGTGACCCACACTTTCATTTCCTGAAGTTTGAATTGCGGCGCGTTGACGTCATATGCGTGATGTTGTGCTGGATGCGTTAAATTACGTGTCCCGGGGTGTGCCGATATAAGAACTATCGAGGCGGGGCAAAGTAAACCAGTTCAGAGATGTAAACCAGTGATTACTAAAATCCTGTGAAGATCATATCAATTAATATGTTGAATTAATGGTTCTGTGCATAGTGTAGGTCTTAAAATGGAATCAGCTGGGCAGTAATAAAAGACAATTAAGTGTTTTCCTTTTACCATGCAATTGTTACAGCGGGCTGTACACGACTTTGAATGAAGCGAGCCCATCCAACGCAGAAGAAGAAACCACAAAAACTTGCTGGTCTTGTTTCGTTGTTTTTTTTTTTTTTTTTTTTATTTTTTTTTTTTTTAAGTATTTTTTTTGTTTTAATAATTATGTCTGGGTAAAAACATTTTTCAGCGGGTTTTTTATAAAGTTTTGAGGGGTGAATGAAAATAAAGAATTTTTTTTAATATCATTGGGTTTCAAAGTTAGTTATTTTTTCTCAATCACCCCCCACCGTGGGGGGGGAAGGCCCTTTTTTTCTTTTAAATTAAAACGATTTTTTTTTAAATAAATTTCAAATCCTAGAAAAACCTGCTTCTTGTAATCTATCCTTTTCCTTACTCCCTTTCCCTCTCCCCTTTCCTTTCGTTTATTTTTTTTTTTTTTTTTTTTTTTTAATATATTTTAAAAACTTTTACTCCCTTTTTTTTTTTTTTTTTTTTTATTTTTTTTTGCGAAAGCTGCATTTCTTCCTCATATTATAACCCAACATCTCTCCACCAACTACTCTCAATAAACATAAAAAAAACATTTGAGAACCGCCCCTCAGGGGGGGGGCGACCGCTGTGACGACAACTCCTCAAGCTCATACTCAACCAACCTGTGTGCATGTATTCTGTGTATTCTGCAAATTCTGATGCAAATTATAAAATAATAGGAACAACTTCAAGAAATAGAGGAACATAACATAACTCAACAAAAGCTGTTTTAAATTGATGTAAAAGTGTATAACCAAATATTTTTTCTCATTACCAGTCACTGATACTGACTTGTGGTCTTAACAACAGTGTTTGGAATTTATTTAACTGAAAATAAATAAATAAACATTTTGGCTTACAGAAACACACTGATATCCCATAATAAAGACAATAGTGACCATAGGTCCTACCTTTAGGTCCCTTTTTATTTGAGCATTTGCCCCAACATTGATCATGTGACTTAGTAAAAGAGCTCAAACAAGTAGCCAGAGTGGGACATAGAAATTTGAGGAAATGAAATCATTTTAAACAAGGCAATTTTATTGAAAATAAAACTGAGTTGGTACAACCTTGTATATTGCATTGTACTTGGCAGCATAGCCAGTGATGTAGCCTACAATGTGAAGTAGGCTTGTGGAATCCTGATACAACATATGGGAAGGTCTCTTTCTTTGTTTCTCTTTTTTTAAAACACTAGAAATAAAGGCTAAATTGGTGCAGTCTGAGTCTCTGTGTGTCATGGTTCATGTGGGGCAGTTGCATGTCTGTAGACCACTGCATCAATAGCCTGGCACAACAGCCTGACTAATGCCATGTATGAGATACACGGCAAGTCTTGCCTTGCCTTGGCTAGCAAAGTGGTACAGGTATGCAGTTTGGGGGAAAAATGCATTGAAAAAGTTCAGATTAGGTCCGTGATACAGCATCTCTGCGTGACAACAAGGCACAAAGACTGAAGTAAGTGGGAGACTAGCAGCTTTCTATAAAGCTGACAGTGATGTGTGGGTTATGTTCCCTCTCTGCTATGCCTGCCGTAGCTGCTTGCACACCTGTCAGCTAAAAGTTGTCATAAAGACTGTTATTCAAAAAAGTACCCAGTGAAGCATATCCTAAATTATTTGTACCAGGCCAGTAACATGTCTGACTGCAACAAGATCATCCCAGAGAGTCATGAAGGCCACGTGAACACCCCTAGAAAAAATATATGGGAGAACTGCTTTACTTAACAATTTCAGAAATGCTTTTTGCACATTTGAATATTGCTTAAAACAGCAGTCGGAATTCAGGCATTAGAAATATTTAACTTCTTACAACTCCTAAATCATTTTTTGTACATACATTGATGGCATAGTCTTGGTGTCTTAAAAAAAAACTTTTTTCAATGGTTTGTCACACTTCTGTAATTAATCATCTTTCACTTCAGCTTTATTTTTGTTGCTGGTATTTTTCATCCTGCAATGGCATAGAGCCATTGTGTGTATTTAATAACCTCAGCCACATTATAGAACTTGATTAAAACAGGAATGTTGAAATAGCACTCTGTTTCAGCTCATGCCTTTGTCAGGGTAAACAGAAATAATGAGTCAAAGTCAGTATACAGCAACTCCAAGATTAAACAAGCAGGCTTGTCACTCATATTCAGCTCCAGTTCTTAGAGTCTCATGTATACAATACTCTTGTTTTCACATGCTGATGCCAATAAAATGCATCTATATTCTGTACAGGCCATGTAATTCATTTAATTATTTAAACCAATGATTAATGACAAGTAAGTAAAATGATCAAATCACCACCTCACATTTGAGTTCATATAAGCCAGGAAAATGTTTCTGGAATTCTTTTATTGGGCTCAGCTTATTATGGGATCTAAGTTTTTACTTTTTGATTTTCCACCGAATACTCCACATTTAAAAAAAACCAGAAGCAATCAAACACACAAATAATTACTAGTGGCACAAGTAATGCTTTTCTAAACTGCTGAATAATGCTTCTTTTTCCTGAATACATTAAACTGTTAAGATCTCTTGCGAGTCTCTGCAAATATGATCAATCTGAAGGCCTTCAAGGTTCTGTTTCTATGTGAAGAAATGGTGGTGGAAAATTCTCTTTCATCAAAGGGCAAAATATGGCCAACATGAAAACTGAAAGTAAATACGCAGGAATATATATTTCTATCTAACTTGCTGGACGCTTTCTGGACCTTGAGGCTTTGTTGTAAGTACAATCAATCCTTTGTTCTAAAGTAAGCCCCTTGCTAGCAAATTGTTCGTGAGCTCCTCTAATGTTGCATCAAAACCCAGAACACATTTGTTTTTTTCACAGTGTGAAAACAGTCAGCTTTTTTGATATTTGCAAGATGAAAACCGCTTGCTGTCAGTAGTCAGATATACTTTGTAGGTGACAGCTGTCAGCTGTGCATCCTTTCAATTTAATGATGGCTATGTTTTCTTACATTTAATGAAATAATTTTTTTGTGTATATATATTTACTTTATTTTGGTTTTTCAAAAGTAGCATTTAGTGTTAATGTGTCTAACTAACCTTGGGTTTGTCTCACTTGTTGTCAATTAAGCTCTATGTTAGGAAAAACACCATTAAAAGCCAACATTGTGTTGATTTCTAATAATTTCTCACTATTTACTGTAGTTTCTGAGAAATTTAAAAATGTATAAAATGATCTAGCTAGTGATCATTTGTTAATCCAAGCTGAGAAACACAAATATGGATTAACATTAGGTCTTTTCATGGTGCTCTGATAAAGCACATCCATAGATGCAGTTTGGACTTGTGCAATCTCGGGCAATCAAAGCTAGGTGTCTATAGCCGGGCTCCTTGGAGATAAGCAGAGAAATGGAGGCATGGAGTGTGCTCCTCATTATGGCCGGCCAAGTTCCAGCAAGCTCTGACATACAGCTGAACAACGCATCCCTCAAGGTTTGTCCAGCAAGCTAATTGAATACTGCAGGGAGACAACAGCATGACAAGAAACATGCCTCCAAATGAGGCGACTGGCCGAAATCTGTGGAAGGCCTATAATTTATCTGGACGGTATGATGTTAAAAATGTCGCTTCGTTTTCACCATCTGTCTCTCAGTTGACTGAGAGTCTCACAGAGCTGTCAGACTCTCAGTCTGCCGTTGGGTTTCCTCATCGGGGCCAGAGAGGAGCTTGGCTTGTGGATCAGCCTCCTGGTGAGCCACGTCCGCATCATCAGCAGAGCAGCAAGCAGCTCTACCATTTTGCAGCAGACCTCCTGGTGCTCTGCATCATTGACTGGCCTTGCTCCTATTGCCTGGAGCCGGGTCACTGAACTTTGAGGGTCATACGCCAGCACAGCGCTATACTGGCAATGCACACTTTTTTCCAGTGGAGGGGATTTCGTGCCCCGGCAGACAGCCATAACGCATGAGCCAAATCACCTTGATGCGATCAGATGAGATAAAACAAATGAAACTGAGCTACAATGATGTTGTATCTCTGTGCTGTGTATTTCATCAATATCAAAAACATTTGAGCCAAAAAGTTAGGAGAAGATTTTGTAAAACTTCCACCTCTGCAACCTTTACAGAGGTGAAAACAAATTATTATCAGGGAAAAAAATTAAACATATAGTTGAGGATGTTATTATACTATAACTGTTTAGTAAAATTATGAACAAGAAAGTGTAACTATTGTGCCATATCACAGCCAAAACTTTCAATGGCAACTTTAAAGGGTCCGGTTTCCTAAAACCATGCAGAAAATCTGGCAATGTCTAATAAAAACAAGGCTGAGCTTTTTGTGTTGTAAAAAGTATGTCAGGCGAAATAAAACAACTCGACTACAAGAGCACAGACTCCTCAGTGAAGTGAAGTGGTGGCAGCATCAAGCTTTGGGGTCGATTTCCTTCAGCTGGGACTGGAGCTGGGGCTTTAAGAAGATCAGTGTTCTGTCAAAGTCCTAACAGAGCTAAGATCTGAATCCAAATGAAAATCTCTAACTGTGGGGTGAGCCGACGACGGTTGGGAACGAATTTTAATGATCTTGAATATTTTTGAGGGGAAGCTTGCAAAGTACCAAGTCAGGATATGCCAAACTAAAATATTCTTCCCAGAAAGTTTGTGCTGTTGAAATTTTGCACTTACTGTGGCACAATATCTGTCATGTTTTATCTTTGTTCAGTTTTCTAACATCACAAAATCTTAATATTTCAAAAGGGATGTGTAGATGTTTATTTATTGTATTGTTAATGCAGAGTGTATCCCTATTGTTTATGCTGGAAGCAGTTAACGCCCGCTGTTTCTCTAGTATAAAAAACCCAGACAGCATTCTCAAATCAATCATTTCAACTGAAAATATACATAAATAAGCTAAACAGGAAAGAAACGTGCAGATTAGAGGGATTTCCTTATTAATAGCCCACGCAATACAGCAGGACATGGATTGGTGTAACTGGTTTAAAAACAAATTATCTTAATTTTTTTTAATACTTGTGAGGTAAAAAACTGGGCCTCTGAACTGGAAATAAAGTCTTAACTAACAATTGACTGTGACATTAACAAATCTGTATGAGATGGTGACAAATTCTTAGTTAATTTTCCTGCTGGAATCCACCTGCAGACCAACAATCTGCCTTCTCAAGCTGAAAATTAAACCCGTGATTCATTTTGCAGCAGAAAAACTTCACTAAATCACTGACTTTTGCTATCTGCATGGCTGAGCATTCTTATCATCTCTCAGTTTGTTTACTAATTATCTAAAATATGTGTTTATCCCCTAATTAAACAAACAAACAAAAAAAAAACACCCTTTAAATTCTTTCTTGCTTCTTGAGACAGTGGCTGATTATCACCGTGTAAAGAGAAAAAGTAATAACCTGTTTTTAACCTGTTTAGTCTTTCAAAGCAAACTGTTATAACAAAAAGAGTATACTTGATGTTTTTGGAAACAAAATGTAAGTACATGTTAAGCATTAAACGGGATAAAAGCGATGTAAAACTGATTAATAGATGAAACACAATGACATGACAGCTCCTTGACTTGGTTCATGGAGCGTTATGGTGGGCGAATGTGCAACCATGATCAGCCCTGGAACCACATTTCACAAAACAGCGAACATGTAGTTTTTAATCAACGCTGAAAAAGTCATCCTGATTTAGGTTAAATGGCTTCACTCAGATAAATTACATCTACAGGTGTACTACAGTTTGACCTGGCTGTATAATTCTTATCCATTATACAGGACGCTGGAACATTCTGCTAGTTATACATGTGTCTATGGTAGCTCATAATATCTACATATCAACAAATTCACTGTTCATATATATACAGTCGTCCTCAAAATTATTCATACCCTCCAGTTAGATAAAAGGTTAAATTCACATTACTAATTCAAATAACAACAAACTAAAGAAACTAATAATAAATAAAAATTTACAAAATTATAATTTAGTGAAATAAAATATTGTTTTTGAATTGTGGTTGGAAATGATCATTTAAAAAAAACAAACAAACAAAACTGTCGCAGACAAATTAGAGCACCTTTCCCATGAACAGTGGACCAAAATACCTGTCAACAGGTGTAGAAGTCTTTCTTTAATTTGATGGTATGAATACTCTTGAGGACGACTATATATATATATATATATATATATATATATATATATATATATATATATATATATATATATATATATATATGTATATATATGTGTGTGTGTGCGTGTATCATTTTCATATATTTAATTTTCAAGTAAAAATCTTACATTACTTAGCATGTCTGCTACGTAAGCAGACTTGTAAGACACATAACCGTCACATGTATGTAACATCCAGGTTACACCATATTAATGTGGTATTTTATAAGTCTGTGGTGTCTGTGATCTGATGTGTGGTCACAGTAATATTTGACATGCAAATGAAAGCAAATGCAATAAGTGCCATTTGGGTTTGTTAACTTACGTGTAACAAGTGAAAATGTCCTCATAATGTGGTTTGAGTTAAAGAGGTAGAATGTTGCTATACTTTACAACAACAGATTTTATTTATTTAATTTCTCAAAAGTGAAAACTATAATTTGAAGGACAAAGCTGAAAGGCGTCAAGGAGGTTTATTGAAATTCCATTGAGAGTCAGAGCCCTTTTGTGCATTTCTTTGTTTCGTGAGAAGATTTGAGACGAATATAATCAACAATTGTTTTCTGTTGATAGTCTTTCACCTTCTCTTTATTTCTTTCCTCCCTCTCTGCTCATTTCCTCCATCAGTGCACACACTGCACTCTTTTCTTTCCCTCTCTCCCATTTCCTTTGCTCTCTCTCTCCCGTGATCCCAGAACGATTTTCATTAGCCAGTCCCAAAAATGCCAACAGTGCAAGAACTACTAAAAAATAAAAGATGAACATTAGCTGTTTTATATCAGAGGGATGACTGTAGCTAGAAAGTAGGGTGGATGTCCTTCAATCTAAAGTTTGTTGGATCAATCCTCAGGTTTCTCCATTCAGATGTTTACGTGTCCTTAGGCTAAATCTTGAATCCTGCATTTCAATGCAGCAATGCTTCCCTTATTTGTAAGCCACTTTTGACAAAAAGATCTCGTAGATTAATGTGGTGCAGTCACATCATTTTACAGTCTTAACAATTTGAGGTTGGTGCTGATTCCAACTCAGGTTGTACAGTCAGGAATGATGAGGGCCAGGTTATAGAAAACTACATTTTTTCCACTCTCTTTTACCTTCTCCTCAGATGAAAACTTATAGTTATACTGTACTTGGACTCAACATATCATTTTTCCACATGAATGAACTGTCATTTTTTGCTTCATGATAAGTTTGTTCATCTGTGTTGTCTTGCTTCGTGACCATGTACAGTACATTAAGTGAAAACCTCGGTGAGAAAAGTGAAGCCGATCTGGAAGTCTGGAAAATTGCAGTTCCACCCTCATTTGCTAGGGGCTGGCTGCAAAAGGGAGTCAGTCCTCATAGACTACGTTTACATGTCATTAAAATTCATGACATTCTTGACATTATAATTTCCAATGAAAAAGCGGCCCTGCAAAAAAGTTTGAGAACCACTGCTCTATTCAGATGTAACCAGATACTACGTACATTTTATTTAAGGTCTTTGGTGAACACGCACCAACTTTAACTCGACCTAAATCCCAGATACTCCGCCTTTTTATACTAAACAGGTATCTGTAGGCAGCTGTACTGTTGGGATATCTTTATTGACAGTGTTATATTACAAATGATAGGGTTACATGGCATGCCTAACTGTAACGTTTAGTATCATCTTGTGTTTGCTATATAGCTACTTGTGGCAAAGTACGCAACGGAGGGCCCAGGCAGGATTTTATTCCAAGACTCTCAGGTGAAAGTCATGCGCACTGACCATTCAGCCAAAGGGACATACCTGTGGCCAAGTTGCCAAGATGCATGATCCTCATGATCACTCAGAGGCCTTAGACTGTAGCAGAGTCGCACAGCAGCGGTTTCTAGCTGGTTAACAGCGGGTCCGAGCGTGTCTTACCTTTAGCCCACCAATCTTTGTTAGCTCGGTTAGCTCCAAAGACTGTAAAAAAATGGCCGTAGTATCCGGTCACGTCTGAATAGTGAAAAGTGAAGCCAGTTGGGCGTGTCCCACCATCGCCATCTTGCTGTGTCATGTGTGTCGCCACTCCTGGAAAATACTAAAATGTGCAAAGTACGTCCTTAAGGCAAATGATTGACAGCGAACGTACTCTGGGCTAAATGCTAACTGAGCTAACTTGAAACTAAAAAGAGCTAACAAAGATTAGCCTCCGACGTGGCGGAATAAATGTAAGACATGTTTGGACTTGCTGCTAGCTGGCTAAAAACCAACATTTCGCTACTCTGCTGGAGACTGAGATCTTACCGAGAGCAAACAAGGAGCTAATAGGTAGCCATCTGCCGGCATCCGGTCTACTGCATGTCATTCAAAATGATATGCCCCTAATTATGTGTAATTTCAAGATTATGTGGCAAGGTACACAATAGAGGGCCCAGGCAGGATTCAATCCCCAGACTCCCACATGAAAGTCATGCAAGCTGACCATTCAGCCAAAGGGACATCTCTATAGCCAAGTAGCCTAGAAGCATAATTTATCGGAGGCATAGTGACAAGACCCACACTGTCACAATTAAATAACATCTTAACGGATGAGTTACTGTACAAAAAAGTATATCCCCCTTACAGTTGACATGAAAGTAAACTTGACTGATTAAACCTAAAATATTTTTTTGACTCAGGCTGTAAACATGTTTATTTCTGCTGTGAAGTTGGCCTTTTTAACATGGGAGTCTATGGGAATTTGCTCTGTTTTGAAGCCAGCCCCTAGCAGATGAAGAAAGAACTACAATTATTAAACTTAACTTCCAGGCTTCACTCTTTTCTAGTGGAGTTTGCCCCTTGGTTAGCTCTTAGCTCAGAGTACATTGGCTGTCAGTAATCTGCTCTGAGGTCTCTCTTTGCCCATTTTGGGATTTTCCAGGAGTGACGACCCATGCGACACTGATAAGACGGCGAAACCAATGGGTTATGTGAGCTAAAGTTTTGTCCACTAATACAGTAAACTATATACTGGACAAACCTTGTGTACATCATATGCGACGTACACACAATACTCCATTACTCAGCTGCAAGTCTTGCTAACAAGAAGAAAAGGAAGTGGAGGACAGTGTCAGCTCACTATCTAAAGCAATACAGGAATTTGAGACAAAATAAGTTTTGTCCCCTTCCCCTTACATATGCTTTTTCTACTTTGTTCCCACAAATGCTTAGAGGTGCTGAACAAATCTCTAAGTCAAGGGTGTCCATTTTTGGTCCTTGCCACAAACCTGCAGGTTTTCTATGCATCCTGGTTCCAACACGTCTGACTCAATTTAATGAGTTATCGTGCTGAACTTCATAGGATGTTAAATTCATCTAATTGAGTCAGGTTTGAGCAGGAAGGGAAAGAAAACCTGCAGGACAGCAGCCATCGGGGACCAACTTTGGACATGCCTGTTCCGGTGCCTCTCAGCAAATCTCGCTAATGGACAACCTGTTTTAGCTATTGCCACATGGGAGCAGTGCTGAATTCATAGAAGAGCCTGAAATGTATGTCTTCTGATTTTGTTTTCCTGTTGTCGGCCTTTGTTTTGACATGGATAAGAGCTCTTAGGCTTTGTAAATATGAGTTCTTAAAAATAGGGAGGGAAATTTCTGCCTTTTTTTCCAGTTGCTATGAAATTGGCTAGTGGAGTCTGCCCAGCTTAATCCGTATTTGATCAATGTGTAGTGTCAGCTCCAAAGGCTCTGTGTTGCTAGGTTTTCATGGAGGACTTCACGTCTGTCCACATGTGTTAAAAAATTTCTGTCTCTGCACACAGGCTGGAGGCTGTGAGCTCCACAAGTGGGTAACCCCACAAGAGGGATAAAAAATACACAAAAATTATGGACATGGTTTGGTTTGATGTTAACCCTTTGAGCTCATTTTGGTCTCTGTTTGAGAATTGCATACCCTTAATGAAAAGAGTATCTCTGCAACCACAACATTTAATTGAATCATTTTGGAATCATAGTAAAGGGGACATGTGAGACTTGTTAAGATGTGTGCTACTAGTAAAGAATAAATGAAGATGGCACATGGCACAAATAAAAGTTTCAGGCTAAAAAATCTGGATGAATAACAATATCCCTTCGGAATGATGCAGCTGTAGTTCTAAACCTCTATGAAGTCATTGTACACACTGCATGTGAACATCATCTCTGCAAACTCCAGAGATAAAGTAAAGCAGAATAAAATGAAACAGTTCAGGCAAGGTCTCCAAAATGGCCAGTTTGGCACAGTTTGTTCTCAAAGTCCACCAAAAGGGGGACCTAAAGTTTTAGAAGGTTAAAGGGATAGAACACCCACAGAATGATGTACCTTCATTTTCTACTCACCCTCATGCTGAGCAAGACTCTGGAGCACTTTTTTAATATCTCAAATGCAGTCGGAGATCTGGGGGATTTTTCATTATCCGCCGACATTCATATAATGGGATTCACCGGTGCCTGAAACTAAAAGGCCCATAAAAGTCCAGAAAAACTAGGCAATATTCCTCTATACTGCTCATCTAATGTAATCCAAGTGGGTAGCGTCCTTAATTTACTCAAAACAACATCATTTAGTATATTTTTATAGCCTAAACAGCAGTACATCATACCTCCAATAAACGTGTCCATGCGAGTTCATGACACTATGGAAACCGCGGCGTTCAGCATCTACTCTGCCGATAATGCAAGTGTAGGGGAAGAAATTCACTATTACATTGTGCTAAGAATGCCGGAGCTGCGGACAAACTGGGACAAACACGAGAGGGGTTGGCTATTGATTTAACAGAAAAAAAGACAGAAAGAAAGAAAGGAAAGAAAGAAAGAAAGAAAGAAAGAAAGAAAGAAAGAAAGAAAGAAAGAAAGAAAGAAAGAAAGAAAGAAAGAAAGAAAGAAAGAAAGAAAGAAAGAAAGAAAGAAAGAAAGAAAAACGTGGCATCTGCCGTGGCTTCCTGTGCAGGTGCGGCAAATGGCAAACGGCAAAACTGTCAAAACGCGCCCGACGCCGTAAACGCACCGCAAGAAGGTTCGGCGCTCCTTGACGCACATTTAGACTTTGCATGTAAACCTGACTCCCCTGCCACGCCTGCTGCGGTCAGTCTGAACACACCATAAGGTTTACACTGCCAGCTAAAGTACAGCCTAGGAACATGTTACCATTACACTATTTCATTCATAAATCAGGCCATTACTATGAAATAGCCCTATGGACAAACCTACCTATTACACATTTTCTAGTGAGACTGGGCTGCCCATGTACCACAGAAAAGTTTCTTCACCACTGTGCTGTCAGACATTAAATATTTAGATGTATTTATCTGTAAAGGTGACTTTTGTTTACCTTTTTCAAAGGACCCCTTGAATCCACAACTCATTTTGTGTGTCCTTGTAAAATCACGGCTTCTATTTCAGACCTTCTTGGTCTAATGATTAAATCATTGCTCTTCACCCTCCAGAAAACCCACCACAGCCAATGCATGTTCTGACCCACTGGCTGTACACTTCAAGAAGCCGAGGGAAAGAAAGCAGAAAGAGAAAAAAAAAAAAAAGCTGGAAAGATTGAGATGTGACTCAGACCATAAATTTGCAATCAATTAAGGACCTAATAGATATTCCCTGGGCCTTTTTTTTTTTCCAAGGAGAAAGAAAACTTATTTTCAAAATCATGACAGCTTGATTAAATGTTTCATCCAATGACATTTGAAAAGGGCTGGGATTGACATTTCTGTGTTGCCCTGAAAAAAGCGGTCATCATTTCCGCGATGTAATAACAATGTTCAACAGTAATACTCATTACAAAGAGTAATTAATGAACAGCCAGATCCTGCCAAGCACAACTCTGATGGATTCCAGGCTTGATTTCTCCTTGCTGTTTTATAGCAGGCAAATTTAACTGAGATAAAGTTAATGGACTGCTTTCTACCACAAAAAATGAAGCATTCACTGTTGTAGACTTTGTAGTTATAATGTTTTAGTATGTGGTTTGGTGCGTTGTGCACAGAGCAGGTCTGAATCATTAAATACGCAAGACTTAGCTGAAAATGTGGAAAATATCCATGACTTTCCATACACCTCTATGACATAGAACTCTGGGACAATAAATGGGTTGATTTTGCAGTTGCATTTACTTAATTTGCTTTTTCCACATAACTGAAAGTAACTGTATAGCCATTTTAGTGAAATGGTTTAATCTTTGGAAAATATAGACAGAACTTGTTTTTATGTGAAGTCAGGCATGCTTTCATTCAACAAATGCTTCCAAAATGCCCAGTAGGTTTCAGTAGAAGTGAGTGAAGTGTGAAAAAGTCCATTAGAGTGCAGTTCTTGTTTGTCTCTGCTCTTCAAATACTGTAGTTTCTGCAGAACTTCAAGGTGTTCATGGGCTTATTATCCTGCTGAAGTTTGAATCCTTTTCTACAAGGGTACAAACCAAAGGGTGCAGCTTATCTGTGAAAATGGAGAGCTGCTGCTCCTTGGTTACTCCACTCTAGACTTGAATATTCCTGCTGCCATGCTCGCTGTGGGGATGATGCACTGAAGGATTCACCTCCCTGTTCATTCCTATAGATAAACACATTTGTTCTGCAAGGAAAAGCCTTCAATAAGACTGAAATTAATTGTTTGATGAACAGATGCATGTGGAGGGACCAGATTTATGCAATGCCATTATGTGGAGGCCTATAATAAAAACATCTGGTAAATCTCGTTCTCTGATGATAATCTTTGCCTTGAATCTCTATATACCATGCAGCTGTATGATGTTCTGACCTTGCGAAACCCACTCTTGGCATGAAAATTTACATCTAATTACAAGGCATCTTTAGTGTTTATTTTTAGATGAAAACAGAATAAAGATAACTCACCCAGCCTTGACAGCTGCTCTGGCAGGTTAATCAGCAGGCAGTGGGATATATTTCCATTCTTAGTGTATGATAATTCATTCTGAATTACTGGCAAAAATTCAAAACCCTCAGGTTTTGACAGTCACCTGCCAAACACCAGTGGATTTATAAAATCTGTTCAAACTCACAGCACAAGAAGGTAATGCTAGTGGTTGGAGAAGTTAGTGTTATTTGAGTTATTTGTTTAAAGTTTATATCTTCTTTCTTTTGTTTCCACATTTTTGGTGACTCTCCATATTTTTACACATTTCTAATAACGGTTGAAAACAGGGAACTTAAAGGTATATGCCACCCCCGGGTGAAATTGAGCCTCCCCCCGCAGTTCCCTGAGTTGGACAAGTGGGCAGAAGCGTTTTCTAGCCGACCCAGTCATTCTCTGAATCTGGCAGCACTGACTTTTTATCTTAGCTTAGCATACTGTAATCTGGCGTACCCAACTAGGACTACTTGGCGAAAGTGAACTAATTAATTCGAGATTTTTCTCCAAATACTTTTCGTGACTTGCACATTCTGGTCGAGTACAAACGAAAAGCCGATTTCACATCAAAGGACTGACTAGGCGGCATTTAATAGCGAAACTATATGCCGCGGAGGTGAATCACAGGTGAATCACAGGCGAAGCATCGCGGATAGAAGCAAAGGCAGCACACATGCGCAGCATCCCCAACTTCCGTAAACAGAGTTGCTACCAGATGCTGCGCATGTGTGCTGCCTTTGCTACTATCTGCAGTGCTTCGCCTGTGATTCGCCTGTATTTGCATGATTAAAAAGAAAAAAAAAAGTTTATACTAAAACAAATGATGAATAAAATGAGAAATAAAGAGAATAGTTAAAAACCTCTATGTTAAAGAAAAATATCTACCCAGTCCAACCTCAAAATTTGTTCATAATGTCTCTTTTTTGAAGCTGTGTGAGATTTGAGCATGTAAAATCTTTAACATTGTCACTGCCTTGGCTGGTACTCGTCGCCTTAGTAACCAAGATGATGGAGCCAGCTGCACGTGTAACTTTGACACCTTATGTCCCTCCATCATGAGATAGGGTGTTAATAGGTCTCTGTGAGTTCTTTCCTTTTTTAGAGTCTCCAAATGGCATATTTAATGAAGAGCTACAGACAATAGTGGCTTTACTGCCATTGCAGGAAATATGCTTGTGCAGCTTTGCACTGAAAGTCACACTCAGTTACACAAATTGAAGCTAAATACCTTGAAATGTGACAAAAGGCTAAAGATTAAATATTAAGGAAAAGCTTCTTACCACAGAGATTATGCTCATGAGAGTTCACCTCTGCATTTAATCCAATATTTTCTCTTCTTCTCCATCTAAGGTGAGTCAACTAACATTTTGGTTGAAAAAAGGAGACCCCTTATTTTCCTTTTTCTCCTTCTTTATGTTGACATCTTGTCTTAAACTTAGTTTTTCATTCTCTACAAAGGCATGGCGAAAACTCCAAATCTCATGAACAGAGACTGTCTTAAAATCTGAGGTAAAGTGCTTGCCCTCTTGAGAGAATGAAAGATTTTTGCAGGATCTTTGCTGTTGTAAAGACACAGCCAGAGCAAATGACTTCATTAGTGTGAAAAGTATCCAGCATCAGTGTCAGGAAGTCACCCCTGGAGAGTTTTTGCCAGACTTACAGTCACTGAAGTCTCTAAAATCTTTCCTCCGCTCTGAATTTTGCAGCAAAAATGTCGGTTGCAGATTTGGATGTGATTATAAAGACAGGGGAAAAACTTCAAGGTCTGCTTGTAGAGAGAAAAAACACAAACCGCTGTGATTATGCCCATACACCATTGTACTCAATTACCAACACATGTAATGCAAATGAGGTTGTTGCAATTTTGATGCTCTCTTAGGCAAGACTGTGCCCGAAACGCCTCATTAGATGGTAGAACAAAGAAGGAACTTCATGGAAAGCATGTAAATACTCGAAGAAATGTTTAGCTCATCATGTCAAGGCTGGTCAACTTAATGCGAAAAGGTGAAGAAAACATGTAAATGTGTTTTCTTCCAGTTCCTGTTTATGCTGGAAAGCATGTACATCTATTTTCAAATATTTTCTAATGTATTTTCCACTTATTTTTTCCTTTTTTTTTCAGCTTTCATATTGTGATGATTTGAAAAAAAAAAATGAAATGAAATATAACATAGCTTCTGAAAAACAAACAAAAAAACAAAAAACTGGATTCATCCCAGCCTCTCTGCTACTTTTATAATATAGCAGTACCTCTGATCTAATTTAACCCAAAGAAAGCAGTCGTCATTTGCTCATCTCTCTATATCCTCCACCACGTCAGCTGAGTATGTGTTCGGCGTTTATCTTTTCAGCCTTAAACTGCAGTTTTTTTTGACATGCACAAAAAATCCTTTAAATTGTGAAGCTGCTAAGATTGGTCAGCTGCTGTATGCCTTGACTATTACATAAACATGAGCGTGTGTTATTTTTTCTCCAGGCCCAAATTGACTTCACTTTTTAGTTTTTCATCAAGTACAGACCTGAAGCCACATGCATAATTGACGTGTGTGCACAAAAACATGTGAATACTCTCTTACACATAACCTAGAATATCAAAGGAAACCTGGTGCATTCTTCAGCCCATTTGCACCAGAGCATTGGCCATGCTCCGGCATTATGCGTAAGTGAAATGTGTTTATACCAGCGCTGGAGGTGCGTTCCTCAAGCTGTATGCGTCACTGCTGAGAAAATTACACAGCTACACGGCGTAGGTAAACCTAAATGGAGTCCTACAGGAAGAATATAATCCATACACAAAAACTACCCAGTTTCGACTTAACTGTTCTGCATTTACTGGCATTTGTTGGTTTTTGAAACAATATTGTGCAGTTTTGGGACTTTAATTAAATTCTGGGTTCAACTAATTACACATCCATATTTGTAAACATAGCTCTCAGTGCCTGCAGACTGAGGGATTATGGGTATTTTCTTTACTGCAGACAGACGGATGCTCATTCTTCCAAGAAGCTAATATAGCAAAGTTGTCTGCAGTGATGAAATGCTGATGGGTGAAATATTTATTTGAAACAAAAGAGGAAAAAGCGTCATGATACTTTCTGTATGACTCTTTCTCATCTCTTTGGTCTGATATTTTCTCAGTAGCCCACCTGCTGGTTGAGAGGTAGGTGGGTGCAGGTGGAACAGGTTTTATGTGCCAGGAAAAATGCTGTTATACTGTTACAATTCACTGACCAGCCCTCAACCAGGCTTCCAGGGGGCTGTTTCTTGAGCTTGACGAGTAGCTGGTTTCATCGTCGATGCTGTCCATGAGGGGGGGTACCAGTCTTTGTCTTTAGATTCCTTTTTGCTTCACTGATTAGACGAGATGATTATCGTTTTATGGAGAAAGATAGGAGCAGAAACAAATCTTGTGCACATGTACACAGTTTCAACATTCTTTGTGTAGAAAAGAAGAGATGTCTTTGCACTATTTTTTCATAAAACTGCATATGTACACATATGTTTCTGTCCATACCGCCAGTTTCTGTCATAAAACCATTGTTATGCAGTCCATCTCTGATGTGGAAGGCTGCAATCCAGTAATTTATGAGATACTGGGTGAGTTTAAGAGTAGCTACTGATTGTTAAATTTCTAATGCCAGTGCAAAGCTAACATTACTACAGTCTAACGTGTCAGTCTTTCAGTCTAAAGTGCTTTCGTCTAGACAGACAGCTTCACAGATTATGCATGCAAGGGAAAAAGTCTTCAGCTCTCTTCTATCTTCTCTGGATAAGCCAGTCTTCTCAGTGTGTTCAGCATGTTTAAAACATTATGATAGAGGTTACACTGACACACTCTGAATCTCAAATTTCACTGCTCTGTTTAGAGTTGTGCATCCTTGCTGCACACTGCTTACCCAGATGGTTCCATTAGCATGATTGAAAGGAATATAATATTAGAAACAGCCCTCCAACAAGAGTTAGCCTGCTATTACCAGGCCAAGCAAGCATGTTGTTTGCAATTTAATCTTGAATCATGAAATATAAGCATGTGATCTGGGAGGAGAGGCTAAACAACTTTAATTTTTAAGGTATCATTGACTGAAACCTAGAATGCTTGATAGAATGCTGCATTTGGATATTCAATTTTTAACAAGAAAATGAAAGGAATGATGTGAATTCAAAGTCACCCATTAAATTTGACTTTGAGATGTATGATCTCTGAGTTGTGGAGCTTTTTTTCTGTTTATGTGCAAACAATGAGAAAATCCTGGGAGAAAAATGGTCAATTTATTTCTAGCCATTGTGTTGATTAGATGTGATAGCAAGCAAAGCAGAGATTTTTACAAATCATCATCTCTGTTATGGATTGACTTCAGAGGAAAACTGAATCATAATCAACATTTGCATAAATGTCTTACATCATCTTCACATCAGAACTCTGAATATCCTGATGTGGTCTTAAACTGCAGTTTCTGACTCACATTTTGCAGAGCAATTAGTCTATGGTTTGATTAAGCATCTGCATCTGCTAACACAGACAGGAGCTTTTGTATAAATAGATGTAAAGAACAAGAAAAAAAATCAGAATTTGGAAACTTTTGATTCATTCATTGCCTTTTCATTAAACTAAAATTAATCAAAAACTCAAAAACTTTAGATTGCTCATTGCTAAACAATAAATTTCTATTTATTTTTTGTAAAAATGGCAGGGTGTGGATATATAAATAATACATTTGTACAAATAAATATGCAACTATGCCTTTATCACACATCAGTAGTGATTTATAGAGGAAGAATGTATGTCTCTCATGCAAACTTCTAACATACTATTTTCAGATGAAGTCAGTCCTCACTGAATTGTGCAGAAAGAAAGAAAATCAGGAATTTTATAGGCCTTTATATTTTTTAAATGCTTTTCATTTGACATGCACACCCCTGCATACATTTGTACATTATACCTACCAACCATAAACCGCCTGCAAATAAATGAGTCTTTTCTATTCTACCATTTCATTTTCTTATTTATCTCTGCAACAGTGGTTTGCATTGAGCTCAGGAAGTTAATTGCTGTTACCTATTACTGTATCTTTTTTGCTAAGTAGTTTTTGTTACAATTCTCAACCTGAAAAAGAGGATGCCAAATAAAACACACTTCATTTTACTCCATTCCCCCAATGACTAGCTCAATTACACATTTAGAGAAATTGTGTTTCTACTTTGTCATCATTTTCATTACCATGTAAGTAATTGTGGTGTAAACAGTGTTTTTATATGCACATGATAAAGGTTCAGAATTTTGCTATGTCATCAGTGCAAGTTAATGAAATTGTCAGTGTGGGTGTAACATAATGTGCAAAAAAGTGTAATTGCCCAGCCGGTAGCCCTGACATGACACTGGACGAAAACAAACAGCAAAACCACAACACAGAGCACATTTTAGAAAACACAAAGCAAACACTGCGTTTCCTCATCTCCTCTCTCCCTAGTGTTGCTGCCAGAGACCTGAAATCCAGCAAAAACATTGTGAAAGATCTCTCCAGGAGTGGCCTACTGGAGGCCCTAATGGCCTTGTTGCTTGCCCCCCCCAATTTACTCTTTCCCATAGACTGCATATGAAATACACATGCTATATACAGTAAATACACAAAAAGTAACATGATGTTCCTTTATTAAAGGTCATAGATACTTTTTCATCAAAACAATTAATTTTTCAAAAATATTAAATCCAAAGAACATCCAAAAGGGTTCAGAATAAAAGTTTTAATTTTACAGATTTTTTTTTTTTATAGTATATAAATAACTGTTTTAGTCATTTTAGGGATCCAAAATATATAAATATTTACATCTATACCACGGCAAGATCTACACTAAAGGATTCTGCACCATTAGCTTCATTGCTCTGTGTGAAAATAACATCTTTCTTGTGTAAAAATAGTAATATTAATAATAATAATAATAATAATAATAACAGTATTAATTATAATAAAACTAAGCAGGATGAGGGTGAGGGCATCAAAGGAGCTCAACTCAAAAGCCCAGTGGAGGTTGCTGCTTTCCTCCTGGGCATGTAAGATAAACCTTCGCTAATGCTAACTAAACGTTAGCTGGTTCTGTAACGTTGCTAATGCTAATTGAGTAAGTGAGTGTGATGCCTACTGGCAGGGACGAATTAAAATTGTAGCTATCACTTTTAAAGAAGGATAAGTTAAAGCAGTTAGACAATGTGCTCCATTCAAAAGTGAAGTCACACCTTCCTCTACAATCGTGGTTCCCAAACTTTTAGAGGCACGACCCCCAAGATGACATCATTGGTGTTTGCATGGGCTTTATAATATGCCTGCTGTGCTTCCTGAGGGCCTGCAAATGGAGTCAGGAGAAAAGGCTGGCGGGTATACAGTATCCTCTTTCTGCCAGCAATACACCAGAGAATTCACCTGTGAATACAAAATGTCATCATCACAACCTCATAAAAAGAGTGACAGTCTTGACACAGCCATGGTGTTAAAAGTGATTATTAATAGAGGTTGTGTGGCTCACAGTGTGATAGGCTTTGTAACCCACAGCAGAAAATCTGCTTGAATAAATAAATTAGAGAAATTGTGTGTGTTAACAACAGTTCATAATTTAATCTGGTAAAATGAATAAATAGCTATAGATTAAAAAGATAAAAACAGATGCTGTAGAGATGAAATGTGAAAACATGATTAAAATGATTGAAAATGCGCAAGAAATTTTGCATTTTGTGACTTTAGGCACATCATGGCACCATTTCATCTTGCAGTAAGGTTTCAAGTTCCGCCCTTTACTTCCTGTTTGGCTGCACACTGTAAATTGCATTTTAGCATTTTTGTTGTCCTAACATATAATTTTATGTCAAATTAAAAACCTTCTGGTATGTTGTTATAGATTAAAGTACTTTATCAAACACATCTTAAACACAAAAATTGTTTAATTTAACTAAAAAATTTAAGGCAGCCCTTTAACTCCTATTTTTAAATGAAACATTTTACAGTGCACTGGTGATGGCCAGATGCATGTAGCAGCCATATTCTGATGAAAAAGGCTCCCAGGCTCATGGCCCTGGCCTCCGCGTTGTACTCAGTGGGGTCGGTGGTTGCTGGTCTCAGCCCACTGGGGCCTGTGCCCTGAGACCGAGGGGGGCTTTGGCTGGGGCCACTCTGCTGCCCTCTGAGTGGAAGCAGGTCCATCTCTTTGGGGGTAGTGGCTGGGGTCCAGGCCTTTGGGTGGCTACTGGTGGCCCGGGTCTCGGGCCCTGCGGGTCTCCTCCAGCCCTTGCAGAGACAAAGTTGCATCTACATGAGTGCACTCACCATATTCTGCATCTTCTGCATGCTGACACTGTGATTGTGCTTTCTGTTGGGTGATGGCTAAAACTTCTGCCCAGGTTTTGCATCTTTTCTGTGTAGTTCTGTGTCTGTATGATCTAATTATACTCCAGTAACTGTCTTGATTTAAGTTATTTTCAGCTTGATTGTCACATCCATGTCCTCCTGTAGGGGATTACGAGCTTTGTTTTCCAGCAAAGACCGTGAAATATATTCTGATTACTTTTTTGTGCAGATGTAATAGTTGGCTGTGTATCCTTGTTTTTTCTTTCTTCACTTCAGTCTGTTTCTTTCCTTTTTTTGGTCCACCGCTTATCCTTTCTTTTCTTAACCTTCTCTTTCCTCTTGTCAGGGCCAACAATATTATGTAAAATGCAGTTATAAACAAGAATTAAATTAAATTAAACAAAATGAACAAATTCACAATATCAAGAGGAGCCTTATATTTATAAAACTCCCCTTGGCAAAGCAAATCTGTCAACCAAAACAAAGCAGCCAGATCATCATTCTGCTTGCTACGACAGAACAAGTCAAAACAAAACAAAACAAAACAAAACAAAACAAAACAAAACAAAAAAAACAAAACAAAACAAAACAAAACAAAACAAAACAAAACAAAACAAAACAAAACAAAACAAAACAAAACAAAACAAAACAAAACAAAACAAAACAAAACAAAACAAAACACAAAAAACAAACCACAAAACAAAACAACAAAAAAATCCCATCTAAGATCGTCTGATAAGAAAAGCACTCCCACGGATTATGAAAGAAGGAAAAAAAAAAGAAAAAAGAACATAATAGACATAGTGGCAGGAACAGTAAGTTAACCCAAGTATATGGAAAAAAAACTAAATGAGATTTTTCTAATTATTTGCCAATGGCAAATTAAACTTAGACAAATTAAATATATAACTTTTACAATAAATGAATAAATAAATATTAGGGATGGAACGATACAAAAATTCATGGTTCGGTTCAGTTTGATATTTTAGTGTCACGGTTCAATATTTTTCCGATACGTAAAAAGAATTCATACTTTTTTTTTTTTTAACCGTTGTGCATTTGTCCACAACAGCTTATCATCAGGGTCAAAGGGTTACTAAACATGAGGACCAAAATAGTTTCAAAGGCCAGATTTGAATGTAGTCGAACAAGTAGTTGAACACAGGTCCACTGAGTTTTCAACACAGAGCTCATTGTCAGAACACAAGTCGATAAATTGAATAAAAAATTCTGTATTGTTCGATATTTGATACATGGTGGTCACGGTTCGATACACACATGTATTGAATGGTTTGATACAAAAACATGTATTGTTGCACCTCTAATAAATATATAAAATGAAATAAGAATAGAGAATATAAGCAAACTTTGTACGGGAATTTCAGTTTGCCACTACCAAATTGTTCAGCCAATATTACTATATCATTCCTGTTTGACTTTGTGAACTTCCTTTAATCCTAATAAACATTGTGCTCTACAAAAACCTACAGGTGTAAAACAGTCCATTAAATGGATGATCCCTGTCACATGAACATCTTTACACATGTGCTTTTCTATCCACATTTGCAGACATATTCCTGTTGACTCAACATTATGAGATCAGTGGGTACTTTGCACTCTATTTCCCAACAGCTTCGCCCTGAACCAAATGTTTGTTCAGATTGTTATGATTACATGCGTTATACACCATAGGATATGGTATGGGGAACACTTAAATAACTGCAGTTTGAGGAAACTTCTGGTACTCCAACCATGTCAGGGGTGGTGCTGAAGACAGGGCTCTACTGGGGCACAGGCCCTTCACTCAGATCCATTTTTTTCCCCTATGAAGACCTGATATGTGAAATGAGTAATGCTTTGTTCAATTTACTTTTGTTTTCTATGCTGACTTACTGCTGACTCCAAATAACTACAGCTGAAACTAAAACACTAAATAACAAACATAATAAAGGTAAAGGCAAAAAAAGAAAGAAAGAAAGACAAAAACAAGAAAGACAAAATATTATCCTTCACTTTGTTTGCTGTCAATCAAAAGTTAAACATTCAAGTCGAGAAGTTATTCTTTAAACATATGTCTAAATTAATGTGGATCCAAGGTAGATCACTTTGAAGGCTTGTTGCGGTAAATTCAGTCAGGACTTTGTTCTCACCTAAATTTGAAGGTTCATGATGTTCAAAAGTCAAATGTTCAGACTTCACAGATTTTTATCTTCATTTGTATAATAAGAATAAAAATAAAAAAAAAACTTGAAATGTGTTCAAACAAATGCGGTTACAAAAAATTGGTGCTGAAATGTATTCTCTTATAAATGGCCACAGTCATTTTGTATTAAATGTCTCATCGGACTATGAACCTATTCTGCTCTAAATCTAATAACATGAAGGCTCAAAAGCTTTCTGATACATGGTACTATCTGAGAACTTATTACTTCTAGTTAATGCAATGAATTAAGTGATTAAGTCATAATTAGCACATCTTTTTAAAAGATGACATAGTTTTTATAAATCATTAAATCTGTCTCAAATGCACTGACAGTGGGTCATATATTAATTAGACTATCTTACTCATTCATTATGGCCTTAAAGTTGAAACATTCCTCTCTTCTGTTTCTTTTGACTATTTTTAACCTTATGTAGCAATATTGTAGATTACTGTAGTTGGTTTTAACATTCCAATTTTATCTCATTCATTCAGATTTTCAAAGTGACGACAGAGACATCTAATAATCCTCAGATTACAAAAAATCCATTCATCCATTTTCTTGCTGCTTATCTGGGTTCAGGTTGTGGGGGCAGCTGCCTTCGGGAAGCCCAGACCCTTCTCTCTCCAGCCACATTACCCAGGTCATCCGGGGGACATCCCGAGGCATTCCCAGGCCAGCTGAGAGATGCAATACCTCCAACATGTTCTAGGTCTTCCCTAGGGCTTCCTTGTGGTGGAATGTGCCACCTCACCACGCAGGTGTCCAGGAGGCATCCTGACCAGATGCCTGAGACACCTCATGATGTGAAGGAGCAGTGACCCTACTCCCAGTCCCTTCCGAATGATTGAGCTTCTCACCCTATCCCCAAGGGAGAAACTCATTTCAGCTGCTTGTGTTTGTGATCTTGTTCTTTCAGTCCCTACCCACAGCTTGTGACCATTCAATGGGTGAGGGTAGGTGTGTAGCTCCACAGGTAAATGGATTGGTAAATTGCCTTTTGACTCAGTTCCTTCTTCACCATGACAGACTGAGGCAGGGTCCACATCATTGCAGATGCCGCACTGATCTGCCCATTGTCCATCCTTCCCTCACTCATCAACAAGACTCTTAGATGCTTGAACTCCTCCACTTGGGCACAACCTCATTACTGAAGAGAACACGACAGCCTTTTCCAGCTGAGGACAATGGTCTCAGATTTGAAGGTGCTGATTCTATCCCAATCGCTTCACACTTGGCTGCCAATTATTCCAGTTAGAGCTGGAGATCACAGCCCGATGAGGACAACAGAACAACATCATCTGCAAAGAGCAGAGACCCAATTCTAAGGTCACTAAACTGGATCCCCTAAATACCTTGGTTGTGTCTAAAAATTTTGTCCATTAAAGTTGTGGACAAAATCAGTGACAAGCTGGAGTTTTGGTGGAGTCCAACCTTAACTGGAAATGAATCCGTCCTGATGCTGTCAATGTGGACCAAGCTCTGGCACCGGTTCTACAAGGACCAGACAGCTTGTACAGTGGGGTCCGGTATTTCATAATCCTAGAGTGATCCCCACAGAAGCCCTTGGGGGAACTCCAAAATGCAAAGTCCACAAGTCCACAAAGCACATGGACTGTAGGCTGATTTGGCAAACTCCTACCCCCCTCCCTGAAGAGGGTTTAGAGCTGGTCCAGTAGTCCATGACTTGGACAAAAACCACACCGCTCCTCTTCAATCCAAAGTTCCACAGTTAGATCAGACCGTCCTCTCCTGGACCCTTGAATACAATTTACCAGGGAGGCTGAAGAGCGTGATCTCCCTGTAGTTGGAGCACACCCTCCGGTTCTTCCTCTGGAAGAGGGGGACCACCATCCCAGAATCCATTACGAAACATGTCGTTATTTATCACTGGGAAAGGGCTGAAATTCCGTATATACACAAAGTTGACCTGTTCTCTTGGGTTATTTATCATGAGGTCCGTTAAATCTTAGTGTAAAACAACTGTTAGCAATAATTTTGAATTTCTGACATTTATCAATCTGTGGTCTTTGCACGAATCCTAACGGATATCAGCTCAGACTCTATAGTTCAAGTGCTCACCTCTTTAAAGAAATGAGGACGCAGCTCTTTGTTTTTTCCCCTCATCTTCACACTATCTCGTTTCTTTCTTTTCATATTTGGTAGCCTGATCTTCCTTTCTTTGGGTGAATACATCACTTTTTCTTGTCTCCTGTGGCTGTCCAATTAATCCATTTGCTTCGTAACTTAGTTTAAACACAGGTGCAGGTGTGGACTAAACCATTTCACACCTTTTCAAAGTGCAGAGAAGGGATTCATAGAATATCCATAATTACTAATTCAGAGCAAATTTAAACTCACTGGTGCTTCTATTTTTATAAAACTGCCTTATTTGACAGATTAGTCAAAGATAGACTAACTATATTCTGTCCCTGGTACTATTAGGACTAAATCACTTTATCTTTCAGTGCTTGATGATTAATTCCTCTGTGAGATATACCAGGACACAGACCACTTTTACTGTGGTCTGGGCCCTGGTAAAAGAGGTTTGACCGATACCAATGAACCACAATGTATATATTCAATTTAAACTGCAGCGTCTTGTTTTTTTCTGATTGGGTAAAACTTGGGAAGCCTTAAAGTTCTCTTGTGGAATAAATATCTAATTATTCTCTACACAACATACATCCCAGTTTATAAGAAACGTCAACACATTTAGCAGGAAAAGTGAATCACACTGAACCACTGAAAAGACAATTTGACTGGTTAAGAAGTTGTTATTTGGCAGAAGCGCTCTTGAGAATTTTACATTCTACCAAAACATGTTATTAAATCCTGCCTAGCTGGACAATGCGCCAGTGTTGTCTGTGACACTGTAAGAGGAGGCATTTAATCTTGCATTAAATAGTTTTTTCTTCATTATTTACTCTTCTCCTGACAGCTGGGTCGTTGTCGCCCGTTGCCTCTTCTACAGCAGCATTACTATTCCACTCCATCAGCATTAATTTTAAATTGTTGACATATAACCTTGTCAGGATGGAGAAGATCACCAGAGAGATAAAAGCCTGGGAATCTGCTGAAACCAATTGTTCTAGGGTACAAATGAGGTATTGTTGAGATTTGGGAACTGTATTCATCCAGCAAATTTGTCATCATCTCTCATCTTGTGGTTGAGCTTTCTCTCAAACCAAAGTGGAATGAGTCAGGGGAAAAGGAGGAGGCAACTGTCATCCTGATTACTGAGCAGAGGCAGTGAAGAATTAATGCTCCTTTGTATGAAATGGCTGCAGTTTTCAAACTCAGCATGATCCTCTGTCGTTCCGTCATAGAGGCCATTGGTTTTCCAATGGCCTCCAAAGAGGTAGAAATTTGGTCAAAGGGCTATCCATAGAAAACACAATAACCATATTTATAAGTATTACAATAAGAATACAATAAGGCTTAAGAAAAACAAAACGAAGACTTTGGAGTGGCCTAGTCACAGTCCCAACCTGAATCCAACTGAGATGCTGTGGCATGACCTTAAAAAGGCGGTTCATGCTTGAAAACCCTCCAATGTGGCTGAATTACAACAATTCTGCAAAGATGAGTGGTCCAAAATTCCTTCACAGCGCTGTAAAAGACTCATGGCCAGTTATCGCAAATGCTTGATGGCAGTTGTTGCTGCTAAGGGTGGCCCAACCAGTTATTCAGACAACTATACAAACCAACTTGATGGGCCCTATGCGGACTTAATCAACAGTTCTCATGAATATTTTTCCCTTTCTTAATCTCCTCACTACCTTCAGAGCAACTTTGACTTCCCCATTCTTTACGTTCATCTCCTATCATGCTCTGTCTGCTTCAAGGACAGATCCCATATAAGCTAAATAGATAAAAGATATGTTAACCTGCTTATATAACATGACATGCAATAGAAAAAAAGCTACTTGATTGTGTTACTAAGATACTGTCAGTTGAATCAGCTGCAGATGATTGACTGTAAACTGAATAGCTTAACTGCCTACACGAGCTCACCTTGTCTCACATCCTCAATAATCATCTGGACATGATGATGGATCTGCTGCTGCTGTTTCTAAAACTGAGGGCCGTGTAGTTCATGGTGTTAAGCTTGTCTAATATGGATATATTAAAATGTTACAGTGGTACTGAAAAGTTCAATATATGATTGCTATGCAATAAACCTTAGGCTGCACCAACACACGACTCATGTTTCGTATTCTACCTCCTGTCTGACTGGGAACGTCTCTACTCTGTATTTTATACAATCCCAACATGCAGGCTGGACGTCTTTCTGACTCATTTCTTTTCAAGTTAATGCACTGAATGAAGTAATTCAGTAATTACAAGACAGCCCTCTTTCAAGGTCAGATATTTATTTATTACCTTTGCCAAGGAGCTAATGTTTTCTGTAGCGTCCGTCCATCTGTCTGCCTGTCTGTCTGTCTGAAAGGCCATGTTGGAAAGGCTGCTGATGAGGCGCGAATGCTCCCTTGTGGCAGAAGTGTGAAGCTGTGGGACTGAACACATGATGTCAGGATGCAGAAATGAAACTTATAAGCAACAGTGAGCACAAGGACAGAAGACTGTTGGACAGACCTCTAGCCAGTTGAATATGGTGAACTGTGTGCATCTGTGAAGAACTGTAAAGCCCCGTTTCCACCAGCGGGTCTGGGTCGGGTCGGGCCGGATCGGTACTCATTTTTTTGCGTCTCCACAGATAAAAACTGGGACGGGTACCCTTATATCCGACCCGACCCGGCCTACTTTTTTGGCACCCTTCGGTAGGGGTACTGATCTAACCGATCCGGACCAAAGAGGTGGAGCTAACACAAAGCAATACATTGATTTGTTGAAAAATCCCACTTCCCGCGTGACCAAGCGTAAAAACAAAGCCGGGGTGACTCCTTTTTTGTTTCTGTCATGTATGGCGCGGTGTTTTGGTTAAACGGCGTTGCACAGCGATTATGTCACGCGATCAGGTAGCAGCGCTGTCCAGCGCCTCCAGAGTAAGGTACAGGTTGCTGTGGGGACGCAGCGTGAAATCAACACACCCGTACCAAAACCCACCCGATCTGGCCTGGCCCGACCTGACCCGACCCAGACCCGCGGGTGGAAACGGGGCTTAAGTAACTAGTTGTATTTCTGTCTGAACAGGATGTTTATTTAGCCTTTAATGTTATTTAGCTGATTTGCTTATTCGGAAGTGTTCCTTCATTCACCATGTGCCTTTTTATGCTATTAAGCTAGCTGAACTACATGCCAGTTACTGTAACTGTTAGACTTGAACACGTATGCATGTTTAGTCCTAACTGTAAGGGATTTATTAGTAATAATTAATACCTTGAATGTGTTTCTTTGCCGAAAGAATGTTCCTCATGGCTTTGTATTTCTGTTTATAGACCACACTCACTTCCATCCAGGCATTCACCTTCACTAGCCCTGGAATTCCTCACCTGTTAGCCTGTCGTTTGTTGCATTACTGTGGTGTTGTGATTAAGAGTGACCAGTAAAGACAGTTAACTGTACAAGCGAGTCCTGTGTTCTGACCGACATCCCATGGTGAACACATTTAATTTTCTCTCTGTTGTCTTATCTTCTCTGGTATCCAGACTTCACCTTCTTAGGGAAATCCATGACTCTCTCATCTGGCTGTCTGGCTGCACGCTGTATAAGCACAGCTCGGCTGAACCAGGTGCAGGTGTGGACTAAACCATTTTGCACAATTCTAGAGGGGTAACATGGCCATCAATAAGCATCTATCCTCATTGTCAATGCAGGGTTCAGTGTATTTGCCCCTTAAATCAACCATTTTGCCTTTCATTATAGCATTTATTAAGTAGAAAATGAAGAATTTGTAATGTGTTTTGCACTGCCAGAAAGTTTTGGCTCCTGCAGATATGTCTTCCAATGCAGCAAACACAGTAGTACCATCTGAAACCGCAGCAGCAATAATAAATAGCATACCTGTAGCTGACTTGCAACCAGCCCTTTAAAAACTTTATTAGGTTACTGTGAGCATATTTGCCTCTTTTTCTATTCGGGTGAAAT
Source organism: Atherinomorus stipes (assembly GCA_023101725.1). NCBI lineage: Eukaryota > Metazoa > Chordata > Actinopteri > Atheriniformes > Atherinidae > Atherinomorus > Atherinomorus stipes. The sequence continues at coordinate 5,774 of JALJCO010007186.1, read as the reverse complement.
TTCCTTTTTCCTTTCAAAAAAGAAATCTGGTTATACAATTTGTGAGCATCTGTCTCTTTCTGCTAGTGTTGTGAGCAAATGTCTGCGCACCTGTCTTGGCTTCTCATAGCATTTCATGGCATCAGTGATATTGTTGGGGCAGAATGTTTATGATTGGCTTACTTAATTTAATTTGCTTCAGATAAACAATACAGTGAAACAAACCAGCTTTTATTGCTGTGGGTAAAATTAAATTGTTCCAATTTTGTTAAATCAAGTATTCATTCAAACTTTGCCATTGAAGGGCACGACTTCTGCGGAGCTTGAGTAGATGCTGTCATGAAGAAAAAAATAGTAGATTCACTTACAAAGAAGTCCAAATGGAGGCAGGCATGTCGGATCTTTAATAAAGGAGATTCTTAATACCAGCTTCTCTCTTACCTTGTTATCCCTCTCTCTCCCCAACCAAGCTCACATTTCTGCTCTACATTGGTAGACATTTTTCAAGCATACAGAAAAAAATTGTGGAAAAAGTGACCAGTGAAGGGGAAAAAAGAAGAGAGAAATCACAGAGAGAGGTGAGACAACTGCCAGAGGGGATCATATCTATTTGAATTTAAGACGACTAGAATTTAAGTAAGCATACCTGAACTGCTCGGCAAACACAACACACTTTCAAATACAGACAGAAAATTCAGCTTGAGTCTCTTTGTCTGTCTTGGCATTCTTATTTTTCTAATATCTCTTTTCATAGCAAAAGAAAAATAGATATCTTGTTGAGAAATGTCTTTTCCAAACTCTCTCTATAATCCAGTGGTATTATTCCAATAACCTTGGTGAATGAGCATTTAGATTAGAATTGTGTAACCTTATAAATGATTAAGTGTGCAGAGTGCAGTGTACTTCAGCCCTGATTCTCCTACACAGTGGTAGCATTGTCATAAAAGACAGAACCCAGCAGAGCCCCTGTGCATCCTTCATGACATTTTTCTGTCCACCATCCTTCCACAGGTGACTTTTCTCATATCAACTCCCAGCTGACTTGACAGGAAGCAGACAATGTCATTAAAAACACCCTGCATCTGCCAGGGGAGTGGGGAGGAATGCTAAGTGTCCTGAGATCTGCCACTTAATGTGACAAGGTCATTTCAGCACCTGACACTTCAGCCTTAACGATGCTGCACTGCAGGCCATGCTGTGAGCTTTACCTCTAAATGTTCTTCAGTTGTCTTTGCATCTTTTTTTTTTTTAAATTTCACTTACAAGTTTTGTATTCAGGCAGATGAATTAAGCCACTTTACCCTTTTAACCTTAAAGCCCCTGTGGCAGTAAAATGTGACTGCGAAAGCAAGACTGTCCTTCCAAAGAACAAGCTTAAAGGTCATTTGTCCATGAAAGGAAGTTATAACTTACAATAAAATTAAGTGGCAACAATTTACAACCTTTTGTGGTCTTGAGAACAAACCAAGTGTCAATTAATAATATGGTTGAACGATAATTGTATTGAGGCTCTATCAAGCCTTTGTTTTGGCACATCCAGCCAAGAAGAGTAAACTCAGACACACAAGTGTTTTCGTGACTTGGTGTCACTTTAATGCCCCAAATAAAATGAAAATAAGAAAAACAAACAAGCAAATAAAAAGATGAACAAAAAGAAAAATGTATCATCCACCTCAATACCTGTGGTTGAGAGCCTATGGTTAAAGATACCTTTAGAAAGAGATCCTCATCAAACTCCCACTGTTCTTTTTTTGATTTACACATGCCAAATAGAGGAAGTTCAGCAATGCATCAATGTGTGCTTAAACACAACAAGCCTATATCTGTGTGGTTTTACTTGTATTCATGCAAAATTCAAGCTTTACTGTCAAAACCTTACTGTACCTCTATCATATATTCTTTTCCCTAAAGCTTCTACATTTACTTTGATTAAAAGCAAACTGATGTCCTATAGTACGTAAATGTCTTCTGCTTAAAGGAGCTGTATCATGCTTTTCAAATGTTCCAAAAGTCAAATACAGGCATTTATAAGCTAAACATGTTCCCATCGCTGCTATAGAAACTAATTTGGTGTTAAATATTAGTTTTTCTATGCGTCTAATTTCCAACACGGAAGTAAGATGGCTGACTGTACTGATCCACGGAGTTCTCGACCAATTGCAACATGTTTTACAACCATTTCAAGACGTTGCCCCAGAACACTGAAAGAAATGGTTCCCTGACTTACATTTTTTTTTATGGCAAGGAGTTGCACATAATTTCTGTCCATGCGCGTTTTTATAGTAGGAACTGCGTCAGGTTTCAGAAGTAATCCCCGAGAAAAAAACACTTTACTGCCGGAGATTCATGAAGTTGTCAGGAGTGAAGTTCACACACAAAGTTGTTTTTTTTTTTCTGCTCCTGAAGTTATAATCCAACCACTTCTGGCAAGTCGATTCGTCCAGTACAACCAATAAACTCCCACTCCGAACGCAACCACATTTTTCCCCAACTAGCCATCATCCAAAGCTTAAAAAAAAAAAAATCTCCTGAACTCTGTATCAAACATCTGTTATCTGATGGCTGCTTGTTTCTGAGGAAATCTTCCTGCAGGCTGTTAGTTTCTTCCTCAGAGAGTGTGTATAGGTTAGGATTCTCCTTGAGTTTCTCTTCAACAAAGAGGGCGTCTTGATACGATGCTGCGCATGCGTGTTTGTCGCTTCATGATTGGTGCCACCTCGTAGCGTATACTGGTGTAAGTCAGTTACGTTAAGGAAGCTACAGCTTGGCCTGAATATTCATATTACTCAAATATGCACAAATGAAGAAAAAAAACTTTAAAGTTTGAGGAAATAACAGTAACATGCTGAAAAGCTCTTAAGTCCATTTTCCATGACAGGGCTCCTTTAAGACCCTGGCAAGTTCATACATTTGAGGAATGTTGCTATAGTAATCTAATTTTAACATGTAAAAACAAAACTTGTTTGAATCTCTAAACACATGTATGTTAATGAAGCTGATCTCAGTAACAGACATAAAATAAACTAGGACAATTTGGTTCTTTTACATTTCTTGATATCATACATTAAGTTGTTTTCTTGCATCTCTTTCCAAGTTTCCAGGAATTACAATTGAGAAAATACAGTCAAAACACTTAACTGTAGATTTTTCTGTTCAAAGCTTATAATATGGCAGTCAGTATTTTAAAGCAACATTTGAGAAATTTGACAGATTGACATTTGGACAAGTGTCCAACTCCAGTCCTCGAGGGCCACCTTCCTGTAAGCTTTTGTTGCTTCCCTGATCCAAACACACCTGACTGAAATTAATGGTTAATTGTGACTAAAAGCTGTTGGATCTATTTGATTTGAATCAGGTGTGTTGGAGCAGCTAAAAAAAAAAAAAAAAAAAAAAAACCTGCAGGATCGTAAACCTCGAGGACTGGAGTTTGACATCCCTGCTGTAATGAAGGCTAATATTGCATCTTTCTCACACCCTGTCTCTTCTTTGTTCTCACTCAAGCCATCAGAGTCAGTCTGATGTTGACTCTTATCTCTTGATATCCAGTTGCTTGCACGTGATGTGACCTTGAGTCATGAGGTGAAATGCAGCTGCAACATGATGCTCTGGGGCTGGAAAAAAAAAAAGAAAAAAAAAGTTGTGATGTGCGGTTTTTCAGCCTTGGAATTTGGGACAGACAGCTCCAGGAAGATACACGGTAAAATGGCCGCTACCAATCAGAACAAGTAAGAAGCACAGTTTTAAAATAGGAAAGTTGTGTTGCTCTGAGGTTTTATTGAATTATTTCCACTAGTGGAAATGTCGGTTATTCCCCGACCAGTCACCAGATCCTCCCGAGCAAAAGACAGCACATAGGCATAAAAGTTTTAAAAGGCTTTATTAAAAAGAGAAATACCCAGGAGCCAAGCAACAAGGTTAGAACCACCACTACTGGGAGCAAAAACTTAGTTCCCTCTGAACACTATCCCACCCCTTAGGACTACTCCAACCCCAAACATGCATAATCCCAAAAATCAAACATAAAAATCACCAAAGGTCAAACAGAATTCAACACCAAGGAATGAATGTCACAAGGGGGCAATTGTTCATAAAAGGGAAGTTCTTGTCAATAGTCCAGCTCCCTCCTGTTATGGGAGTTGGGGCTCCTGGCGCAAGTTCAAGCTAAAAAAAAAAAAAAAAAAAAAAAAAGTGCTATTCTGACCAGTAAAAACACAATGTAATGGGTTACCCGCTCCTTTTGGGTGGGGCTTCGACGCTTAGTCTTGTGTATCCCAGGGACAAGGAAACCCCAAGAAGATGCCAGAGTCCACAGACGGCCGTGTCCAAGCTCCTCCACTTTGCCACGGGCTCTATAAGGGAGGAGGCATGGGGTTACACTCCATTCAAATAAATAGCAGGACCACATGCATTTGGGGGTAGAGGGATCCATGTTCCTTCAACTCACGCCACTGCAACATGTAAGGAGAACTCAGGACTCCCATATCAGTTGGCCTCCTCCGGTAAAGCGTTCTGGCTGGTTCCCGATGGCTGGCCGCAGCTGTCAGAAAAACACAGGAGCACTGAGTACACAGGGAGTATAAGCTGGCTAATTTCCAAGCCCGCATTCATCACTTAAGGTATACTTAGTAGAGATGGGACATTTAACACTGAGACTTCCAAGCCCTCGGACACTTGAGTGAGAAACATCTGAAACTATGCTGAGAGACCCAATCGAATCTACGTGATGACTGACAATATGTGAGGCTCATTGACACTGACAAACCATATTACTGGTACACTTTCAAAAATGTTCTGACACACTCCATGCCTACATGATGATCATGAGACGGACAAAACAAGCGTAAGACTGCATTTCTGTTATGTTGGAAGATAAAGTTGAATGATTTATATGGAAGATCGGAGCTGCTATGACTGCAACCGACAACCAGGTGTCACTGGAGGTCAACATACGAGGCTTTGAGGTTTCGACTCTTTTTCCAATACAGTCAAGCAAAAAGCCCTCTAAAAGATTCACAAGGCTGGGGAGCTGGTGGCCCCGTGGTCCCCGTCCTTGGTGTGTGTGGGTGGGTGTGTGACTGGAGGGGGGCGTGAATGCGGGGGTGTGTGTGTGTGGTTGCCTGTGGGGGGGGTGTGTGGAGATGGGGGTGGGTGGGGGGGTGCATGGGTGGGGTTTGTGTGTGTCGGGTTGGGGGGGTTTTGGATGGGGAGGCGGGGGGTGGATCTGTGGGGGGATCGGATGCGGGGCGGCTGGGTGTGTGGGTGGGGGTTCTGGTGGGGGTTGGGGGGATTGTGCGTGTCGCGGCCTGGGTGGGGAAACGGGCTTGGGTTTGGAGGGGGGCATGGGTGCCGGGGGAGCGGGGTTGGCGGGGACTAGCTGGCTATGCAGGAGGGGCGGGAGGGGAGGATGGGATGGGAGTGTTGACGGGGGTAAAGTTGTGGGTTGTTTGAAGAAGTAGGGTGTAGGGGTGATGCCGATAGAGAGAGTGGGGGAGGAAAGGGAGGGGGAAGGAAAAAAAAAAACAAAGAAAAAAAAAAAAAAAGATTCTGGAGGCTTCATCGGCCCATCTCTAATGCCAGGGGCGTTGGATTACTCAATCCTCACGACTGCATGCGTCGTCACCACAGCCGTCTGTCCAGCGATTTCCTGCGTCAGCTCTGCTGTCTGCCCTCGCTGTCTGCTCTCCTCCTCACCAGTGCAGAGCTCCTTTTGAAGGTGGTGAACTACTGCCTCACTTCAATCAGCTGATTAGATGGTGGAAGCCACCTGTGGACATTGTCTAGGTGCAGGAGTTTTC
>JALJCO010007185.1:37500-42440 GCA_023101725.1 Atherinomorus stipes | reverse complement strand
CCTTTCAACTTCAGCTACTTGCCTTGAACATGTCTACCTAACTAAATGCATTAAATTGCTGCCATGTGATTGGCTGATTGGATTTCTGTATTAAAGCAGTGATGACATCATACCAGAATAAACTATTTTATGTCGTTGATATTGCTGCATTTGTCAGTTTTTTGGTATGCCAGATTTCCCTCCTCAGTAAAAGGGTTTGATCTGCCCGGAGACCAAGCTGACTGACTTCATTCTGATTGGCTACAACCTTCTGTGGAAAACTGGGTCAGCCTGTTGCTAGCAGAGTTTGTTGCTAAGAGGCTATACATTAGCATCATGAAAATAAATAAACTTACAGGTAATGACAACGTTGTGGTTGCCTCCTTCAGTGTTGCTGCAAAAACACAAAGCTGACCATGAACAGGGACTTTGATACTCACTCTGACATTCACATGATCTCAGATTAGATCATATTATAAGCCCACAATCACAGAAAAGTGACATTTGTTGTCATAGTACCTTTTAACTCACTGATTTCGGGTTTTAATGGGGAAGCTGCAGGACACTGGCAGAGCTTGTCAGAGAAAAACAAGGGTTGATCATCCTTATTTCTGTCATTTTCACATGATCCAGTAGATGGCAGTGCCAGACAAGCTTAAGATGATATGTTGTGGTCAACCAGGAAGTCGTGTTGTGTGGTCAAAAAGGCTTCAGGAAGTGTGCTCCATTCTCCCGCGGTGGAGAGAATATGGTGACCTATGGTGTGAGCTACGACTGTGTGCTCTTTGTTTGCTTTTCCATCAGTCAGCTGTTAGTCAGATGTTAACTCTTGGGTCCTGATTGGCTGTTGTTTCGGGAGCCTACACAGGATTTACCAATGAGAGCAGCACTTTTGATTTTGAACAGCTGTGAACATTGTGTGTGTTCGGATCCTCTCAGAACACCACACACACAAACACACACCACACACACCCACACACACACACACACACGCACACCAGGATTTCTAGTAGCAAATATTAAACATTTTCCTTATCTACGATCTCTCCTTCCGAGCAGATCGGGACAGACAAAATCACTCGTAACTCACATCACACCTTGGGAAGATCAGATGCGATGTTTGTTGCAAACATCCAACAATCGGTCCTTTGCTGGCTTTGATCGTAAGGGGAAGATCGGGACATAAATCGGGCTGATTTTCCTGTAGTGTGTACCTGCCTTAAGAAGGTAGAGACGCTGCCTTGCCTTTTTGTAAACACTGTCTGCATTGGCCTGAACGGTGAGTTTGTCATCTATAACTGTTCCCAAATATTTAAAGGCACTGACCTGCTCCACTTCCTCCCCACTCATAGTAACAGGTCTAAAAATAGACCCTGTGCCCTCTATTTGCACTCCACCTCCCAGACACAGCTCCTTGGTCTTAATGACATTAAGGTCAAGGAAGCTGTCCTCAAAGCAGGTGGTAATACGATCGATGAGCAGGAAGTAGGATGGACTGGCAGCATCTTGTAAACAGCAACCAAAGCCGTGTCATCGGCAGACTTTATGGGAGAGAACTCTTTGTTGTTCTATCTCAGCTCATTTGTGTATAGGGAGAATAAGAGGGGAGATACAACACATCCTTGTGGAACGCCAGCGTTCAAGACAAGGCAATCAGAAAATGTGCTATTAATGCAGACATGTTGGTCTCTCTTTCTCAGAAACTCTAATCCACAAAATGAGACTGTTACTAACATTCAAGTCACACAGACGTTTTAAAAGAATATAGGGCTGTACATATTAAAGGCAGAGAAGTCTATAAAAAGTACACAGACAACAGATTTAGGCTTATTTAGATGACTGTGTTTTGTCCAACATAGTGATACTGGCATACTCTACCTCAACTAACTATAAGCAAACTGCATGGGGTCCAGCTTATGGCCTACAGCTACAGTTATAACTACGACAGAATATTAGGGCAACAGTAAGATTTTTTTTTTTTTACAGACTTGGAGAAAAAAGTCGTAATTTCACAAGAAAAAAAATATTTTATTGAGAGTAAAGTCTTGTTATGTCAAGTCATCGGCCCCCACCCCCCAACTTATAAGTAATTACCCAACCCCCCCTCCAATTGGTTTGTTGTTGGGGGGTGGGTTGGGGGGGGGGGGGGGGTTGTTTTTTTTGTTTATAAAAAAAAATTCCTTCGGATTTCCCGTCGGATTGGATATATGGCAGCGTCCGTGCTGCAGTTGGGTCCCTCTCTTTATTTCAAAGGAGTACAGCACAAGTTCCAGCACTTTTCCAGAAGTTCGCCCCCTCTGGCGACAAGTGGAAGTGACGCTACTGCCGTGCACACGCATGAGCTGCTTGGACTGCGTTGGTCTCTAATTTAACCCACATTACACTCAGTCTGAGCCCAGAGTCAGAGACACGATGTCTACTGAAGTAATGAAGTTATAAATCTGAAAGTTGTTTACGGTTTGAACGTTAAGTAAACTGAAAGGCTGTATGCTAACGCTAACAACAGGCTAACGCTGGCTTGTAGTTCAAATATCTAAATTCACAGGCTGAGACCACGATCCTTATAAAATTACTGCATCAACTGAATCTAACAAGTGGCTAGAGTGCATCTCTTCCCCAGGAACAGTCATATGTCTGTCATACTGACACATTTACATGCTAAAAACTTAGCATTGCAATACTCTGCATTCTTATTTCCGTCATTCATCACATTTATCTTGTTAGTGAGAAGAAAGCCACTGTGGGTCCGTTTTATTCCCAGACTGGATCGGTGCTCCCTCCAATTAAAAACAGAAAGAAAAAAAGCTGCTCGGTTGTTTACTCCCGTCTTACTCCGGTGCCGGTGTAGTGCTGAAAAACGCTCCCCTGCCGTGGGGACCGGTCAGACTCCAGTTTGGTTCTCTGCGTCTCACCAGACCAAACTTTTCTTCATCTTCCTGGAGTCTGAGTTGGGGTTTGAGAGGAACCTGTTTACCATCTTTTAGCAGCAGTTAGTGTTGTCACACTGCAAAAACTCAGATCTTAGCAAGTATATTTTTCTTATTTCTAGACAAAATGTCTCATCACCCTCAAAATAAGACAAAATTGCTTAAAAATTAAACATTTCGTTAAGATATAAGATCTTCTTTTAAGACAATGCATCTTAAGACATCAAGAAAATTTTGCTTGTCCCATTGGCAGAATTTCTTTGCTTATTACAAGCAAAAAAAATCTTGAAAGAAGATCTTATATCTCACTGAAATGTTTCTCTTTAGGCAATTTTGTCTTATTTTGAGTGTAATGAGATATTTTGTCTAGAAATGAGAAAAATATACTTGCTAAGATTTGAGTTTTTGCAGTGCACAACACTGGTGCAGGTGCAAGTGCAGCCAGATGAATGAGTACGCGCAGCTCGGCTCCTCCACGAGCGCCCCCTAGAGGCTTCGTACCCGAATTTCTCGCACTGAGCAGAAACAGTATCAGAGACCGTGAAGAAAGATCGGCTCATTCTACACATCAGGCTGTTGTAAGAACATGTGGAGGAAAGAAAAGATAGTAGTGAACATTTAAACTCAAGCAATGCACCTTTGAATGTAAAAGAGGAAAGTTGATAAAAACGAGGGAGGTGGAGCGTTTGGTGAAGATGTACTTCAGCATCGGTTTTACAAACCAGGAGATCCTCAATCTGTCGGCACATCAGCACCGCATCGTCATCAGGATCAGGACTCTGAAAAGAATCTGTAAGAAAAGGAATCGATTCTGCAGAAAGAAGCAGACGGACTTGGAGGAACTGGTGTGACAAAAAACACACCCCTGCTGTGAAAAGCCCCCCCTCCCAAAAGCGGAGTGACTGTCACTCACCAGGAGATGCCATGTATTCATGTCTAATATCTTGAAGGTATTACCAGCCACTTCCATGGTTTTTTTTTGTCTGTTTTAGTTTGTTTTTGATGAGGGGGGAATCTGGAAAATATCAAAACTATATCCTCATAAAATTCCAACCTTTTTCTCGTAAATTTAAGACTGTTCTTGTAACATTACGAATTCATTCTAAAAAAACTGTTAAAATATTCTTAACTTGGCCCTAATACTCTGTCTTAACTATTCTTTAACCAGATTATGTCTGTGTTCTCGTTACATAGAACACCAGAACCTGTCAAATAAAGTCTCCGGTTGTCGTTCTGTTTCTCCGTGTTCCTCCCATCCTGCCAGAGCGGAGGAAGCTGCTCTACATTTGACGGTGAACTTCTGGCATCGCTGCATCCCTCCGCATCTCCTGCCAGTGAAATGAAAGGAGCTAAAAATAGTGAAGCAGAGCGACGTCAACACGGAGAAGCCGAGGAGCGAGACAGATGCATCATAACATCAGTGGGCGCTCTCCACTCAGCTTCCCTCCTATGTTTGGTGGTCGTACATTTCCTCCGACAGAACAGCCATCAGTGATTCTTTGTTTTTTCATGACTCCTTTAAAAATGCAGCAGAATAAAAGCCAGCGGCAGAGACGAGCCCATGACTCACGGCGATAAAAACAACCCTTTTTCTTTAAAGCTTTTAGCCGAGAATATCTGAGGGTCTAGAATATTCTCTCCCAAACTCAAGCTGTTCCAGCATTTCTAACCATTGTTTCAGAAGATAAATTTCCTTTAAATTCGGAGTTTTCAGCACCAACATTCTGTCTTTTTCAGGTGATGAAACATCATGATTTATCCATCATATGTTACAGACTGGTTTAACAGTCTGGCAGCTTTCCTCTTTGTGGCGGAAGACTCCATGATGTGGCCGACTGGTTCAGGACCTGTAGCAGCAGAATATATAAAAATATCACGTCACCGTTATTGTTCAAAATGTTCTGATACACTAAAATCTTTTCACCAAGTTTCAATTTTTAAAAAATGGTAACTTTCTGTTGGTGTAACATGTAGAACCAAACGTCTAAATGTGCATTAAAGATGCATCTATGACCATCAGAGGGTTTATCGCTT
>JALJCO010007185.1:0-32500 GCA_023101725.1 Atherinomorus stipes | reverse complement strand
GCCTATCAGATTCTAGCTTCTGTATCACATGATGGTGGTAGCCTATCAGATTCTGGCTTCTGTATCACATGATGGTGGTAGCCTATCAGATTCTAGCTTCTGTATCACATGATGGTGGTAGCCTATCAGATTCTAGCTTCTGTATCACATGATGGTGGTAGCCTATCAGATTCTAGCTTCTGTATCACATGATGGTGGTAGCCTATCAGATTCTAGCTTCTGCATCACATGATGGTGGTAGCCTATCAGATTCTAGCTTCTGTATCACATGATGGTGGTAGCCTATCAGATTCTAGCTTCTGTATCACATGATGGTGGTAGCCTATCAGATTCTAGCTTCTGTATCACATGATGGTGGTAGCCTATCAGATTCTAGCTTCTGTATCATATGATGGTGGTAGCCTATCAGAGTCTAGCTTCTGTGTCATATGATGGTGGTAGCCTATCAGATTCTAGCTTCTGTATCATATGATGGTGGTAGCCTATCAGAGTCTAGCTTCTGTATCACATGATGGTGGTAGCCTATCAGATTCTAGCTTCTGTATTACATGATGGTGGTAGCCTATCAGATTCTGGCTTCTGTATCACATGATGGTATGATGACCCAGGACACGCTGGAGGGACTACGTCTCCCGGCTGGCCTGGGAACGTCTCGGGATCCCCCGGATGAGCTGGCGGCTGTGGCGGGGGTGAGGGAAGTCTGGGCTTCCCTGCTTAGGCAGCTGCCCCCGCGACCCGATCCTGGATAAGCGGAAGAAGACGGTACGGTAGAATTACATGCATTTCAAAGACCAAGGTGGTAACCTTGGCTTGGTGATTCTGGAAAGCCGAACCGGCCAGTGGAGAGCTAGGAGGCAGGCTGAAGCAAAGGATTAAAGGGATAGCACACCCACGGAATGATGCTCCTTCATCTTCTCCTCATCCTCATGCTGAGCAAGACTCTGGAGCACTTTTTTAATATCTCAAATGCAGCCGGAGATCCGGGCTTTTTTAGTTTTCCCCCAACTTTCATATAATGGAGGTGACCAGCGCTCAAAACAAAAAGGTCCATAAAAGTCCACAAAAACTTGTCAATATTCCTCCATACTGCTCGTCCATTGTAATCCAAGTGTCCTGAGTGGGTAACGTCCAGAATTTACTGGAAACCACATCATTTACTAGATATTTAGAGCCTAAACAGTAAAACATTGTACGATGGAAGCAGCGGCAGACCAAACCAGATGAAATCGCTCATTTCTTTCTTTCTTTCTCTTTCTTTCTTTCTTTCTTTCTTTCTTTCTTTCTTTCTTTCTTTCTTTCTTTCTTTCTTTCTTTCTTTCTTTCTTTCTTTCTTTCTTTCTTTCTTTCTTTCTTTCTTTCTTTCTTTTAAATCAATATCAACCCCTCTTGTGTTTGTCCGCAGCTCGGTTGCTCCTAGCACAATGTAAACAGTGAATTTCTTCTTCTACGCTTGCATTATCGGCAGGGTAGGCGCTGAATGCCCCTCGCAAGAATGCACAAACAGGAAGTGCAATGTAGTACTGTTTAAGCTATTAAAATCTAGTAAATGATGGTTTCCAGTAAACTCTGGATGCTACCCACTCAGGTCACTTGGACTACATTGGACGAGCAGTATGGAGGAATATAGGGGATTATCACCTTACCGGAAGTTCCCGGATTTTGCACTTCCTCTCCGGGCCATGTAACGACAGCCGTCCTGCTCTGTTATACTGTTTAAATCGATAAACTCCAAACATATTTATTTTCATTCTAGACTGAAGTGATTCTGGATCAAAAGCTGGATCAAAGCGATCGATTCGCCCGTGAAGGGCCGAACTTTATAATAAAACCCGTTGTTTGTCGCCGTGGGCACAACACCGGCACTTCACAGCATGCTAGCATTAGCCAGCAGCGTTACTACGTGCTTAACATTTGCATCTTAAAACACACAAACATCTAAAATCGGTCTGTACCCCCCTTTCCAGTGGAACAACTGGGGACTGCCAAGAAGAGACGCTTTCAGATGCTTGTGTGTTTTCAGCCGCACAAAGTTAGGCACGTCATCAAGCTGGCTAATGCTAACCTGCTAACAGTAGTCCGCCAGCCACTACCTTTAAACTTTGTAAATCGGAAAACCCAATCCAAGTTTTCATTCCAGACTAAGTGATACAAGGAAGAGTGGATCAAACGACCATTCCCCGTGAAGGACCGAACTTTATAATAAAACGACACACGTTTTTGTGGCCGGCAGGCTATACAGTCGTGTTAGCAGGCTAGCATTAGCCAGCTTGATGACGGCCTACTTTGTCGGCTGAAAACACACAAGCATCTGAAAGCGCTCCTTTTCTTGGCAGTCCCCAGTTGTTCCACTGGAAACGGGGGGACAACCCGATTTTCAGATGTTTGTGTGTTTTAAGACGCACAAAGTAAGCACGTCAGTAAACGTTAGCTGCTAATGCTAGCATGCTTGAAGTGCCGGTGTCGTGCCCCACCGGTGACAAACAAACGTTGTTTTATTATAAAGTTCGGCCCTTCACCGCGCGATCATCGCTTTACCACTTTTATCAGTCACTTCATCTAGAATAAAACTAAGTATTTTTAGTTTATACGATTTAAACAGTATAACAGCAGGCGGCTGTCGTTAACATGGCCCAAGAAGTGTCAAAATGTTTCAACTTCCAACCGACAAGGAAGCGTGATAATCCCCTATTGGCAAGTTTTTGTGGACTTTTATGGACCTTTTTGTTTTGAACGCATCCATTATATGAAAGTTGGAGGAACATTTTTTATTCTTTAATAACAAAATAAAAGCACGAGTTAGGCTTCATTACTGATGTCAATTTTTCTTTTCTTAGTTTTTTACCCTCCATTATTGCAATTTCACTCAATTTACTGATAAAGGATGCAAAAGTTTCACTATCTACTGTAATGAGGTGGGGTGATTTATTTCATGTGTAGATGGTTTGTGGGAGTAAATCAGATCATTTTGAATGAATTCTGGTCTCAGACATTTGGGTTGTTACATATGCTTGACTTAAAGGATAATTTTATCCTCCTTCAATCAGTTCAATCAGTAGCTCCTGAACTACCACAGAAACATTGCACAAACTGGACTTTCCCGCGGTTTTGAATCAAACAGGGAAAAGCCTTTGTAAGCTTGTATTTTCAAACACATATTTATATACATACGTTTTGTCTAGAAGATAGTAATCATGAATTGATCCACTACTGAAAATATAACCGCAGTTGAGGAGAGGAGTCGGTGCGTCGCCACTATTGGCAACATACATCATCACTGTGCTCCCATTTCTAATTCTTTCAGGTCAAAATGAAGTTGTAGGAATACTGTTTCTTTAAGGTGGTTGATGAGATTTGTTACAGTACGATTCTAACTGTAGGACTTATGCTGCTGTGGGAAGGTACACGACGGAGGCCCGGGCGGGATTTGATCCCCAGACTCCCGGGAGAGAGTCACGTGTACTAACCAGTTAGTGAAGGGGATATCTCTGGCCAAGGAGCCAGGACGCATGATCGCTCGGAGGCATAGTGGCAGGACCCCACACTGACACACTGCCTTTGTGTGGTATCGTATTTATGGTAAATACCAAAGTCCGACATGAAAACTGCACATGAACACCCACTCATGTCGTAATTTCCACTGGAAAGATGGAAATGTTTTATGATGAGGTAAACTTTGACCTTTGGATGTGGCGGAGAGCAACAAAAATGTCCTGATGGGATGTTTTGCATTATGTTTAAGTTCTTCTATTTGGTTAGTTTGTAGTCTTCATGATTCTGTCAGAACTTTAACACCTTTATCACGTAGACTTAGTTTTGTGTGTAAAAATATGGTTATTGTTTGGTTTACCTCCTCAGAGCAGATGCTAGCTAGCAGCTGGCTAGCTAGTCAGCCGAAGATAGCCTCCACTGATTCACTTCATTACGACAACAAATCATTTGAACACAACGCACTGGTAATTTCCACTTAACAAGTGGAAAGGATCATCTTTCCCATACCCCATGAAGGCAGCATTAGTTCATGACCTAAATGAGAAAGCATGATTGTTAGAGTGCAGCTCCGGGTCACCGCAGGAGCCGGAAGTTTTTCATTTTTAGTGTTTTCTTGGTAGCAGTTTACACCCCCAAAAATGCAACAAGTGTACTGTGCAAGAAGGCTTTTTATTGATGAACATGTTTTTAGGCAAATGGTTAAACATTAGGCAAAGCATCATTTATACCGTTAGCATCATCACTCTGCCTCAGTCATATTTATGATGCAGTCAGCAATATCAGGAGAGTATAGTAACACAGATGCCACAATTCAACCAAAATACGACTGAGACGATTATGCTATAAGGCTAACGATCGCTAAAGTGCAGTGTGTCATCAATCAAGCTAGTTAGGAAGAAGAGGCAGCTGTGCGTTCCTACAAAGCTCAGTTGGCAGCCTGACGTGGAGGAGATGTGGTCCAGGAGGAGGGAAAGATGAGGAGGAGTCGTGATAGAAGATAACCACGTTTGACCAGCTCACTCCAGACCAGCTGGACACACCTGGGGAAATACGTAGATAAGCTCTACCTCCAACACGTTCATCTGTGATCAGTGTGGAAAAACAAACTTTACAAGTTTCTCTTTGTTTTAAAGGGGAAAATATCATTATTCTTTTTACTTTTTGTCATTTTCCAGATGCTCATCTTCTAATTTACTGTTAGAAAATTTATCAGTGAACTCAGTCGTTGCTCACCCTCAAAATGATTCATACCCTCCAATTAAAGAAAATACTAAATTCACAAAATTAATTCAAATAACAAGAAACTAATTAAACAAATAATAAAAACAAAAATTACTAAATTATAATTTAGTGAAATAAAATATTGCTTTTGAATTGTGGTTGAAAATAATAACAAGAAAAAAACAAAACTGTCCCAGACACATTAGAGCATCTTTCCCATGAACATGGACCAACATACCTGTCAGCAGGTGCAGACGTCTGATTGGACGTTACAGAAACACCTGATTGCAGTGATTGTTGCTCAACATTTTAGCTTCAGAGCCCCATCATGCTTGTTTACTTGTTTTATTTTTTGTGTTTATTTTTAATATTTCTTTCAAACCACAATTCAAAATCAATGTCATGATTTTTATAGAATTTTTATGTATCATTACTTTAACTGACAGCTGATATTTTTCCTTCTGTAATTGGAGGGTATGAATAATTTTGAGGACGACTGCTCCTCCTCATCTCTGCTTTCTGAAACCTCCTGGGACTGATCAGCTGTTGGATAACATCCTGGACAGCAGCTATTAGGCAGTAAAAGCAACACCCCCCCTCGGTCACGCTGGCTGCCGCGCTTCAGCAAAGCTCGGGCCGCCTCTTTGCTGCGCGGCAGCGTAGGACCTTCAGGAAGCTGTCGATCTTGTGGGAGTCCCGGCGGAGACAGGACAGCAGAAAGTTGAAGTTGAGTAGTTTGGTCATGTTGTCCTGGCCCAGGTTGGTGCCTCCTCTGTAGGGCAGCGAGAAGACGGCCTGGGCAGCCGGGCCCATCTGGAGAGACGACGCATCGATAGGATGAAAATATTCAATCATTTTATAACGACATCGACAGAAGCAAGAAGAAATCTTTTCCTCATTTGCTCACCCTGGCAGACAGGATATCCAGACCATCTCCCAGGTTCCTGGAGTATTCCTGGAGCTCCTGGAGCTTGTTGGATACGCTGCTTTGGGCAGGGTGGGGCAGAGCGTTGACAGAGTTGGACAGGACCACCAGGGGGTCCGCCCAGGCTTGGAGCAGGGAGCGAGCCAGGGACATTAGATCCGGCTCCTGGAACAGAAGTCAGAAATGCACACTAAAAACTCCTGGATCAGGCTGCTGGGTTAAAAAGGGACCGACTAATTTCTGGGTTACTTTAACTCAGACATTTTGGCTTGTTGGGTTGCCGACCCAACGTCTGGGTAAAAATAACCCAATGATTAGTCAACATAACCCAACGTCAGGGTTAAAATAACCCAACATTGTAGTCCAGGGGTCCCCGATTAGCGGCCCGCGGTCAAAGCAAAATGTCCGGCTCGCGCAGAACCAGCTGAGACAATGTAAGAACTATAAAAAGGTGAAATAAAGCATGTTTGGTTGTATTTCAGTGTTTCCAACCATTACATAGGCAGCGCACCCCCCTCCCCGCTACCACCCCTGCGTCCTCGCATGGGGCTCCAGCACCACGGACAGAGTTTGCGTCAGAAAACACATGAACCACTTCAGAATCAGACACTAATATCAGTGTTTTTAAACTCTACCAGGGACAAAGATGTTGTTAGGCTGTTTAAGAGGAACTGGAGCCCCTGAAACATTCTTAACCCCCCTTAAATATCCTAGATTTAATTGATTTCAATATTGGCTTTGTAACAAAGCCCACATGTACTTTTAATAGTTTTATTCTTGTTGGGCTGATGATGATCGCGCTATTTCCCAGCTGTCTTGAACGCAGCCCCTTAGGTTTCATTTCTCTGTCCTGTTCGTGGTCGCCGGCCGGTTTAAATCAGCTTCTCTGGTGTAAGAACCAACAGCAGTTTATGGAGGTCTACAGGTCTGTTTTGGTTTAATCGGTGAGATGGAGGAGGAAGCAGTCGCTCCTGGAGGAGCAGACGGAGTTTCTCCTCCTGCAGAGAATTCCCATCACCGTAGGAGCTTAAAATGGATCAGCTGTAGGTGTTTATTCCAGCATGTTATCTGAGATGTGAACTTTAAGGATGTTTAACACGACTCCACTGCAGGAAACGGTTTCATTAGGACTTTGAACAAAAATTAACCTTTTTTTTTTGTCATCAGTGGGGTTTTACTCACCACGTTTCAGTCATTTATTGATGATTATTCTTGATTATTCTGTGATGAAGTTCAGAAATGTAATCTGCCTTCACAGCATTCAGCTGTCACATGATGATTAATATGATTATATCATGTTCCATATAAACACTGATGCTGTTAGTGGGGGGTCTGCTTCATGAACACATCATGAAACAAAGCTGATTGTTCGTGCAGCAAGGACATGTTTTGGCGCTTGGTGAAAAGTAATGGGCTTTATGCACAGCTCCACTACTTCCTGAACTTAGTACTGCACCTTTGTTTCCTGTCTTTCATGATTGGATGAACTGATTAATCCAGGTGTGTCTGACCATTTGCTGAGATCAGACACACCTGGATTAATCAGTTCATCCAATCTTGAAAGACAGAAAACAAAGGTGCAGTACTAAAGTCAGGAAGTAGTGGAGCTGTGCATAAAACCTATTGAGGACCCCTGCTGTAGTCAATATAACCCAACATCTGGGTTAAAGTAACCCATCGTTGTAGTCAAATAACCCAACGATGTAGTCAATATAACCCAACATCTGGGTTAATAACCCAACATACCCAACCGGCGATCCCTTCCTCCGTTTTTTTTTATTTCCTGGGTTAAATTTTATAACCCAACATTGTTGTCAGTGTGTGTGTGTGTGTGTGTGTGTATGTGCATATATATATACATTAGCAAACTTGTACAGCACCTTGGACATATGTTGTTTTACTTTGCTTACTGGGTAAATAAACTTGACCTTGACCTTGATGTGTGCTAACCAGTCAGCCAAAGTGATATCCCTGTGGCCAAGTAGCCAGGGCGCATGATCAATCGCAGACATAGTGTCAAGACCATCAACTGCCACATCAATATAACCCAACTTCTGGGTCAAATATTCAATCTGAAAGTTGGGTCAAAAAAATAACCCAATTTTCCAGGTTGGTCCCTTTTAAACCCAGCAGTGGGTCAAAAGTAGCCCATTATGGGTTTATTTTTTGAGTTTTTAGTGTGTGTCATCAATCAGTTTTCAAAGCATCATGATTAACGGCAGAGAAGGAAGAAACTAGAATGAATGGAAGTTCGACTCACTGATACTTGCAGAGTTTGCTGTTTGTCATTGGGTGTCTGAAGCGAGGACGTGTGGCACATTGCCATCATCCTGCCTAATGGAGGATGAGTATCCTGGACAGAAAAGAAAAGACAACTCTCTGTGAGGACGAAGCTCCTGTTGAAATCAGAATTAAAATCCCAACACAATCTTTTGTCTTTGAAAAGGGCTGCAAAGCAACAGCTGATACACCTCCATTAAACAGCCTCTCGCTAGCTCACACACACACTCCAAGGATGCACTGACCATAACCTGGGCGAGCGTGGTGCTGAGGGAGTGCAGTTTGTCGGAGTGCTGAGAGGCTCGATCAAGGAGGTCACCGATGGGGAGGGCCGTGCACATCACCAGCATGGACACCACTGCAGCGTGAAGCAGGACAAACAGGACTTTCAGGCTGAAGCTGCACAGTTCACACGTTTTCCTCTGGACTTACTCAGAAATTATATCACTGGGTATATCAACTTAAAGATTTTATTTGGACTTTCTGAAATTCCTATTTAATTTTAGGTTGTACCCTGGCTGTAGCTAGGCTTTAAGCTTGTTACATACTCTGCAAGAAGCAAGAACTTTGTTCTTGCTCTGCCTCAAGCGTGTGCGTGTTAACGCTTCCCACCTCGAATGTCCGACCAATCACACAATACTTCAGCATAAGAAGAAAGTTATGCTCAGCCGAGGGGTCGAGAACAAGCTGCAAGCTTTCCTCAATCACGCCTCAGTGATGTCATTTTGTTCTCGCAGCCTCAAGGACAAGAAGAAAGTTATCGCTTCTCATGGAGTATGGAACAAGCTTTACCCTGGTCGAACCCTGTACCGGGGTAGTGCCCCAACTGTACCCTGTACCCCAGTAGTGCCCCCAAATGTACCCTGGTCAAACCCTGTACTCCAGAAGTGCCCCAACTGTACCCTGGTCATATCCTGTATCCCGATAGTGCCCTAACTGTACCCTGGTCAGATCCTGTACCCTGGCAGCGCCCCAACTGTACCCTGGTCGTACCCTGTACCCTGGTAGTGCCCCAACTGTACTCTGGTCGTATCCTGTACCCCAGCAGTGCCCCAACTGTACCCTGGTCAGATCCTGTACCCCGGCAGTGCCCCAACTGTACCCTGGTCGTACCCTGTACCCCGGTAGTGCCCCAACTGTACTCTGGTCGTATCCTGTACCCCGGCAGTGCCCCAACTGTACCCTGGTCAGATCTTGTACCCCGATAGTGCCCCAACTGTACCCTGGTCAGATCCTGTACCCTGGCAGTGCCCCAACTGTACCCTGTTCAGATCCTGTACCCCGGCAGTGCCCCAACTGTACCCTGGTCATATCCTGTACCCTGGTAGTGCCCCAAATGTACCCTGGTCGAACCCTGTACTCCTGGCAGTGCCCCAACTGTACCCTGGTCATATCCTGTACCCCGACAGTGCCCCAACTGTACCCTGGTCGTACCCTGTACCCCGATAGTGCCCCAACTGTACCCTGGTCGTACCCTGTACCCCGGTAGTGCCCCAACTGTACCCTGGTCGTACCCTGTACCCCGGTAGTGCCCCAACTGTACCCTGGTCGTACCCTGGCTGTACTCTGGGTCCCAGGGAAGCAACCTGCACCAATTCTTTTCTAAAAAATAAAATAGAAATGTTTGATATTCTGACGCTGTGAATTGAAATGTAAGACATGAACTTTTTTTCACCCTATAAAGCCTTAAGTAGCATATTTGATACATGCAGTTTCTAAAAACTTTTGCATCTGAGACCTTTTGCATCATTTTATGGTAAAAACTTTGCTTAAAACTAGGACTGCCAAGATTAGTCGATTGATCAACTAATCGCTGACTATCAAAATATTTGCGACTGATTTTATAATCGACTAATGGTTCGCTTTGTTTTTCCTCTCAAAATTGCCACCGTACCTTCCGCTGCCATGTCTGTCTTTCTGTCTGGTCAGTTTTTCTTGAGTTGCATATTGTTGTAAATCATCACACACACTACCAGTCAAAAGTTTTGACATGTTTTTCGATTAGATTCAATGAGAAAGCGTCCAAACTTGACTGATACTATAAATATACAACAATTTTTGCTTGATCCAATTTAGTCAACTAATCGCCAAAATAATCGGTGACTAGAGATTATCAAAATAATTGTTTGTGGCAGCCCTGCTTAAAACTTTGTTGTACACAATCTGATACACCTGATAGCAGGAGGCAGAAGACTATACCACAATAATTTTTACATGTTGCACAGCAATAAGTGGTGTATATACAATTGTTTTTATTTTATTTTTTTCCATATTTTGATAAAAGGCCTAATAAAGACATCAGATTTTTAAAATGAGAATTTTCTCCCCATCTTTTCTTGGTTTGGGCTTTAAAGGATTAACATTTTTTCCACTGTAATTTGTGACAGATTACATCGTTGGATGTTAACTCAAGATTTGAGTTTCTACATTGTTATACATTTAATATATTTGTACTTATGAATATATTCATTCAATTATGCAGTCATTATGTTGTAGTGCAAGAAAAGAAATAATACAAGACTTTAACAGTAAGTTTAACAACCTGACCACTTATTATAAGTATGTAATACCCCCCTGAAAAGTGTTTGTTTTCCCATTTTTGTTGAAAATATTGACCATTTAGCTATTGTTACTAAATAATTAGGAATTAATTATTTAAGAAAAAATGCACATGTTTCTTTTCAGACATTAAAGACCAGTTCATCTGGTTTAAAGGGTTAAACTTAAAAACTGAGCTTGTCTGTGCTGATGAAGAATCATGTTCCATACATTTCCTGATGTAGGCCTGTTTTTTTTTTTTTTTAGAATAATTTCAAAGACAGAAAAATAACGCCACAACGTCACCCATGAAGATGAGTCTGCTTCCTCTGGTTCTTCTGTGATCCATCTCTCTTCTTCTAGAACTGCTCGGTGCTTCGCTTGTTTTCTTGTCTTTTCATTTCTGTCCATTCAGCCTCCGTTTTATAGCTACGAGGCTCTGGCCGTTTGGTTATGCAGCAGTAAGGTGAGTATGTCTTAATTGTCCAGAACTAGTCCGGACCAGCTTGTAATGAGAAACATGATGTTGGAGGTGTGAATGGATGCAGCAGGATGTGTGCATGTGCATGTGTGTGTCCACAGCATGAATGGAGATGAAGAAAATTCCTCTCTGATCTTAATTGCATTGAATAAAAACACATTTCACACCCCGTTGTGCGACAGGACTTTAATTCATTTTAAAGGGTTTGATAGGAAAGTTGCTGACGACTACGTGACTTTATCTCACCTGGCCTTTTACAGCAATAATAAGACAACATGCCTCCCCTGAGGTCTAGCAGATGGTCTCCTCTGTCCCCTGATGTTTAGACTTTTGTTAGTTCCAGTGATGCTACACAATGGTAAACACAGCCAAGACCATTTTATATGCCACTTCTGTCAAAATCATACCAAGCTAATAAATTAAATAGTAAAATGTCTGATTTTTAGCATTCGATAAGTTTTACATCTTCTCCTACTGTTAATGCATATTAGCATAAGAGCAACACAAAGCTATTGTATCTTCTACAACAGAGAGCAATTAGGATCATTCATAAAGCTGATTATCGTGAACACACTAACACATTTATTAATTCTGGATTATTGAAATGGCAGGAGCGAGTTCGTTTGCAGACATTGTTATGTTTAAGGCCAAAAGTGAAGCACTGCCATCGAAATAGCAGAGAATGTTTGTTCTCACTTCAGAGGATGAAGAGCATAGAAGGAAAGGTCATTTCAAGCAGCAGTGTGTACGGACAACTCCAAAGAAAATGTGTTTATCAGTTGTGGGTGCAGCATCACCCCTACCCAAACTGAGGCCCCAAAGCAAAGGGTCCAGATGAGGGTCGCCAGGTCACCATCCAGAACCCCTAAAAATGTATGAGCATACTATAGCTTTGGGTGATACGTAGAATATTGATGCTGAAGAGTTCACTGCAGTTTCTAAGAACTAACAGAGACATATTGTTTAGTTTACAGACCAGTCTGGCTCTTCCAAACACTATTGTACTGTTCACGGTAGAATTAGAGATTTTTAATTGCAAGACATGGACATTAAACAGTTCCTAAAAAGATAAAATATACAATTTTGATGCTTGATTCCACTTTAGAAAGGTGTGTGAGGGATGAAAGGGATTCGTTTACCAGAAATTTATGTGATTTTAGACAAACTGTAGTAGTTTAAAAGTGTTTTTCTTTTAATTGACAATGACAGGAGCATTTTGGTTTATAGCAAGCTAATCCCACGATTCTGAAGCCTATTTTAGCTTAATCCACTTCAGAGTAATGAACATCTGTTGAAATGACATTTTATTTATGACTAAATACATAAATCATATTAGCAACATCCCTGAAAATCATTACAACTCATCTCCTCGTCTGCACCAGTAAAGCACGAACGTGTCACAAAAACACAGTTTCGTGTCAGCGTGGCGATAACATCACGTGAAATTGCGAGTTAGTTAGTCGGTTTAATGTTGAGAGGAGCAGCTGCAGACGGCGACACCGAGGGAAGCTGGGCGAGAAGGCGGCCGCGGCTGTTTCATCAGCTTCTGGCAGACGATCACATCTAAGCACAACACCTGTCCTGCAGCAGGACAGACGTGATCGTCTCACTGAGACTTTTCAACAGTAAACTAGTTTTAGGGGGACCACGGTGAGGTCACAACACTCTCACGCCTATATCAGTGCCGAGATTTTTTTTTTCTTACACCGAACCATCTAATGGAGGCCCTGGTAACCTGAGGCCCCACGCAGCCCAAATGTATCTATCTGCGGCTGGCAACCCAGTGGGCGTGTCCTATAGTGGGCGTGTCCTATAGTGGGCGTGTCCTATAGTGGGCGTGCCCTATAGTGGGCGTGTCGCATTGTGGGTGGGTCTGGTTAGGTTTAGGGGAAGGGTCAGGGGTAGGGCTAGATTTTACCGTGCTCTCATTGGCCTGGTGGGCGTGTCGTCGAGGAACGTCACACTACGACACGCCCACTCTATGACACGCCCACTCTACGACACGCCCCTGTCTTGCGAGCCGCAGATAGACCCTTCTCACGCAGCCTGGTGATCTGCGTGTATCAGGGCGGTGCTGTGTTTGGAATTTCCTTTATAATGAGCTGAAAGACTGTGAAAACTTAGTATATATTTCTCATTTCTAGACAAAATATCTCATAACACTCAGAATAAGACAGAATCATTTAACAAGAAACATTTCAGTGAGATATAAGATCTTGTTTTAAGACGATGCATCTTATTTCAAGAAATCTGATCAAGAAAATTACCAGATTTGTTTGCTTATAACAAACAAAAAAATCTTGATCGTTCTTAAACTAAGAAAAAAAAACTTTTTTGGGGGGGTGACATACAGTAATTATGTATTTTGGCCATAATAGCTTTAAATATCTGTGTCAGGTATACATTTACCTTTGTTTTATTTGCTTGTATTTCTTAGCTGTGGAGATCTCACGTTTGGTTTTGTAAGCATTCATTCAGTTAGTATACATTTGTATTATTTTAGAGTTTTTTTGTCTGACTTGTCTATTATGATGTTATAGCTAGTTGTGTTTGTATAATCATTAAAATTCTTAGTTATTAAAAGGGGGTGGGAAATATTCGATTTTCTTTATCCTGCTCTGTTTCAGCATGGGCATGCAACTGTTTTTGTTCATCTCACAAAATATAATGTGAATGGAATGCATATCCATGAACGAAATAAATCTATAACTAACTGAGAAGGTATTAGTTCATGAGTTATAAGTCACTGTTTTTTATTTTTATTTACGTTTTAAGCCATAAACCAAGTTTGTCTCCAGCTGTGGTTACAAAGTCTCCCCACTTTTAAGTCATTGTTTAAGACATAATTATTTCTTTGACCGTTGTCTGAGTACAGACACCTTAATGGAGTTTTTATGATGTAACATTGTTTACTGTAGCTGCGCTTACTTACATTATTGTGGGTTTTTTGTACCGCAATGTCGTACCTAAGCATGGAAGCCCAGACTTCCCTCTCCACATCCATCAGCACATCCGGTGGGGTTCTCGATGCGTTCCCAGGCCAGCCTAGAGACGTAGTACCTCCAGCGTGTCCTGGGTCTTCCATGGGGTCTCGTCCGGGATGGAACGTGGCTGGAACAGCTCACCAGGGAGGGGTCAGGGAGGCATCCTGACCAGGTGTGTTGCTGGGTGTACAGCATTTTGGATGTCTTGGCCGTACAGATGTGCTACATAAATCATTTAAAATTGACAGTTTGGAACTGGAGATATAAATCATAGCATTTCATTTCAACCATGGGTATAAATTATTTGTTAAAGTTTTGTTTTATTATTATAATTATTAAAGACACGCAACAGAACTTTTATTAGTTTTCTCAGTGACCCCCCTATCAACGGCTAACCTTCATCGTCTTCATCGTACCGGTAATGTGATTCCCTCCAGCCAGTAACAGACAGTCTCATCTTGACTCTTGTTCTGTCTCTTCCTCTCTTTCTTCTTCTCTCTTCTTCTGGTAATGTTTCCTTGCGTTTCTTTGCTGAATGATGCGTTCAAACACCCCCTGTGTTCATGTCTGGTTCATATCCATTCGCCAGTGAGTGACGCGGTGTTGCAACCAATAGTCGACTGCAACATCACAGCGCGTTCTGGATATGAAATTTAAAGGGATGCACGATAACTATTTTTTAAAACCGATACCGATAACCGATAAATTTCAACTCCTAAAGGCCGATACCGATAACCAATACCAATAACACACATGCATACGTAACTATACCAAATCAAAAATTCCAACTGTATGGGGTAGTTTGAGTCTAAAATAAGGTAGGGAAAGAGGTTCGGAAGCAGTTTTGGGTCTGGGAAGCAGCAGCTTTCTTCCCCAATCGCAATATCTCAGCGTGAAAAGCATAAAGTGGGATTTTCAGCCTGCATGTCCGATCTTAAAATTCCAACTTTATGGGACATAAGTTATCGGGGTATGTCCTCATGACATCAGACGCATAATTTCCTGTTATCGGCCGGATAATTATCGACCCGATAATTATCGTGCATCCCTACAAAAGTTACATACTGCAGTTTCTGAGCGTCGGGACGCCGCTGGGCGGGGGCAACTCAAAAACGTGTGGAATGAATGTTGGTGTGTCAACAAAACGAGTCAGAAACGCAGATTTTCAGGTGAAAAAGTTACGTTGTGGGTCTTTGATATTGTTGTTCTTTGTGTAGTTGATGCAGTATTTTAACAATTTCCCTCTGTTACTGAAGACTTTTTAGAGTACTTACCCGGGCAGGCACGAATCTACTCAGCATAAAGTTAAAGAATAGGAAAAGGTAACACTTTGTTGATCTCACGATGGGTAAATTTATGCACCATAGCAGAAAAAAGTTGGTGCAAGAAAAGGAGAATATAATGTATGCAAAAGAAAGTCCAAATGATTTTAGTGTACTAATGTTTTCTTAATATTTTGTGTCAGACATCAGTTGACTAAATGTAGAAGAATGAACATGTATTTAGCCTTTTATCTTCTAAAATATGAAAACTCTAAAACCTATCAGTGTATCAGTATCTGGACTGTTTTTAATTTCCTCACCTTTATTTAGATTTATTGTTTTTTGGGGGGAGGGATTTTATTGGACAGTCATGTTTGGTGTGAGTAAGTAGAGATTTTATTGATTGATGCCGTTATGTTTCTTTGAGGACCGTCTGTAAACCAAGTTTCCTGTAAGGACAGAAAGATGTCAGGAAGCATCAGTCCAAACCTCAGCAGGCGTGAAAGCTCAATGGGAACACCTGGTGGACACATGTGGAATTGCAGCTTCCTTTTCCTACTCAACAAAATATGAAAGGAGTTCAATGAGTTTTCATTGCAACTATGACTTTGCATGTCATTATTTTATGATTCAAATAGAATTATTTATTATGAAGACAGTAAATCAGCATTTTATGAACTGGTAAACACAGACTAATCAGTCCCTTGCACT
Source organism: Atherinomorus stipes (assembly GCA_023101725.1). Lineage (NCBI taxonomy): Eukaryota > Metazoa > Chordata > Actinopteri > Atheriniformes > Atherinidae > Atherinomorus > Atherinomorus stipes. The sequence continues at coordinate 16,609 of JALJCO010007185.1, read as the reverse complement.
GGGGCTTATTTCTAGATTTATTCTCTTTTTCTAAAAGGAAAAAAAAAAAAGTTTGCATGTGATGCAAACGTGGTGTTTCTCCTCCAGCTGTAGAAATAAAAATGGCAAAACAGAGAAGGGAGAATGAAGGGGAAACGGAAATGATGTAGCCTGACACTGATATGATCAGAGTCACTTTTAACATGAGTGACTTCACCAAACAAAGTAAGAGGAGAGACTTTAAAGACATGAAAAGATCACTTAAAGAAATGTAAAAAAAAAAACCCCACATCAAAAACATCTTTCTTTCCACCATCAGAACCTGCCCCCAATCATGTTACAGGTTCTCACATTGAGCTCGTGTCTTCCTACAAATATCTTGGCTTTCTTATTGATGAGTCTCTTTCTTTTAATCTGCATATTTAGCAGCTGGTAACGAGGCTGAAGCTGGTTTTTATTTTAGGATAAAACCGTGTCTTTCATTTGAGTCCAACAACATCTTGTTGCTGCGACCTTCTTATCAGTTAGGTTATGATGTTTGGTACATGCATCCAGCTGAAGACTCAGGGTCAGACCGTCTTCGTTCTCAGGAGTTCACTTTCAGTTCCAAGGACGAGAACAGAAATGGGGAAAAAGCTTTTTCATGTGCAGCTCCGTCTGTCTGACACCAGCTGCAGAAAGACCTGAAACTTCATGACCTGGTCTCACGGGATGTTTTTAAAGGTGCAGTGTGTAAAATAATCAAAGGTCAATGGCAGAAAAATGTGAGATATAATTCAAAACTGTTTCTATTGATGTGTAATCGCTGCACCAGAATAACTGTTAAGTGTTTATTTTCTTAGAATGAGTCATTTTTGTCTACTTGCTGGGTGCACATATGGAGGCTGCCATATTTGTTCCACCATTTTTACTACGGTGTCCCTGAATGGACAAAACAATGTGTGTGAAGTGAGAACTCTGAACCTTAAAACTGCTGTAACAGCTTTGTTTGATGGGAGTTAGACTGTTTGGGATCAGAAATGCCTTAAAAAACATTTAAAGTAGTTCCTCATAGTTCAGTCGGCGACACCTGAGACCCCTGATCCACTCACACATGAAGACATCCTCATGGAGAATTTGGGCCACTTAAGGCCACCATACATTCACATCAGTGCTTGGAATATGAAGTAATGGGCCGTTTCTTAATCTGCGTACTTGTGCGTACTTGCAGGTTCGTGGACTCGTGAAACGTCTTCACAGCGGTCCAAGTCATGTTCCATTAAAAAGTTCGCTTCTCAGCAAGTACACTGGAAATCCACGGATGAGAACTTTCTCAGCCCATTTTACCCAGAATGCATCAGAGGAGGCTCGTGCTTACTTGGCCAGATATAAATCCCAGCATGCACCTGCACACATGCAGCGTTTGGCAGCCTGCTCCTCCGCCTCCAACAGCCAAACCTGAGCGATCATTTCCGTTCTTTACTGTTCTTGGCCTTTTATCTGCAGCTCTTCCTCCTCCTCTTCTTCCTCCCGCTTTCCTCTCACAGCTGTTTTTGATCATCTGATTGTGACCTGATTGTCCATTTGCATTAATGTGCTTATGTGTTGGAAATTAATATAATTTACACGTTGGGGGAAAAAAAAACTTCCACTTAGTATAATTGGTTTTTGGAGCAGTTATTTTTATTAGATGTCAGTAATTCTTACATACTGTACCTTTAAGAAAATGTTGGACGACATGGATGCACTTAAAGGCCCTGTACCTGATTTTATTTTAATCCTAATAAAAACTGTCAAATATTGAATTGCTATGTAAATAATTCCTGAGAAAGTGGAGAAATCCTCCTGAATTTGAGCTAGCTGTTAAGTCATTGATAAAAGCTTGAAAAGAAATACCCACGCGTCCAATTGAGCTGCCGAGTTTGCTTAGGGGGAGAAATAAAGATGCAATGTCAGAGGAGAAAGGGACCTCCATAGCTGCTCTCCAGCCCAAAGGAACAGCTGTTGTAAGCAAGCTCCTGGAACATGGAACGCTTACTTTCAACTGCTGCTTAGTGACATCAATTCCATTTTCCCCATTTAAGGTAGGCCCCACCCACAAGCCTGCATTCCAAAAGGGGGCGGAGTTTGTGATGCATGTGATGTGAAACAATCACACGGTCTGAGAACATTTCCTCCTACCTTCCTGCTGTGGGATGATTTGAAAATAAAAAAAACCTCATAAGACGGAAGACATGCACCAAGTTAGGTACAAGTGGGAATTGAACCCACAACCACCTGTACAGGAAGCAAAAACCTTAACCGTTGAGCTATGGGTTCAAAAAGAGATCAAAGCAGAAAAGGACTCCTTTTCAACACGTCCCTTTCTCACTACAGACAAGTCCCACAAAACAACATGGTCGGGATGCTTTTAGCATTTAGCACTGCATATTATTTGGCCTTTTTACAACAATCTCAACCACAAAAGGGCTCCATGTGCTCCAACAGGAACCACATCACAGCATGTGGACACATGTCATCTTCTACACACAACAAATGTCATCAGGAAAACACCACTTCACATGCATTGCTTGTCTGACCTCGCTTGTTTGCACACTCAAATACCTCCAAATTAACAAATCTCATTAGGAATATCCTATTTATAATATAAAGACACATCTAATGTTCACACACAGGCCTTCTTTTGGTCAACAGACTCTAGAAAATATTGTTCACACTTCCCTATTGAAAGTTCACTTCATAGAAACACTGCAAAAACTCAAATCTTAACGAGTATATTTGTCTAATTTCTAATCAAAATATCTCATCACTCTCCAAATAGGACAAAATCACCTAAAGACAAACATTTCGGTGAGATGTAGGAACTTGTTTTAAGGAAATGTATCTTAGTTCAAGAAATCTTCTCAAGAAAATACTGCTTGGTCTTCTGAGAGAATTTTTAAGCTTATTACAAGCAAAATAAGATCTTTTTTCAAACTTATTTTAAGAGTGGCCAAGATTCTTACTTTGCTTGTGATAAGCAAATAAAATTGCCAAGCGTTCCTATATCTCACTGAAATGTTTCTCTTTCAGTAATTTGATCTTACTTTGAATGTGATGAGATATTTTTGATGGAAACAAGAACAATATACTTGGTAAAATTTGAGTTTTTGCAGTGAAAAACAAAGTTAACTGTGAAATATGCAAAAACAACAAAGGCTACATGTCTGTCCTCAGTACTAAATACGTGAACATGATACAAAATGCTGGTTTTATAGCTATTTAGGACCTATTCTTTTGATTAATCCTAATAAAAACTGTCAAATATTGAATTGCTATGTAAATAATTCCTGAGAAAGTGGAGAAATCCTCCTGAATTTGAGCTAGCTGTTAAGTCATTGATAAAAGCTTGAAAAGAAATACCAATGCGTCCAATTGAGCTGCCGAGTTTGCTTAGGGGGAGAAATAAAGATGCAATGTCAGAGGAGAAAGGGACCTCCATAGCTGCTCTCCAGCCCAAAGGAACAGCTGTTGTAAGCAAGCTCCTGGAACATGGAACGCTTACTTTCAACTGCTGCTTAGTGACATCAATTCCATTTTCCCCATTGAAGGTAGGCCCCACCCACAAGCCTGCATTCCAAAAGGGGCGGAGTTTGTGATGCATGTGATGTGAAACAATCACACGGTCTGAGAACATTTCCTCCTACCTTCCTGCTGTGGGATGATTTGAAAATGAAAAAAAAAAAAAACTCATAAGACGGAAGACATGCACCAAGTTAGGTACAAGTGGGAATTGAACCCACAACCACCTGTACAGGAAGCAAAAACCTTAACCGTTGAGCTATGGGTTCAAAAAGAGACTAAAGCAGAAAAGGACTCCTTTTCAACACCTTCCTTTCTCACTACAGACAAGTCCCACAAAACAACATGGTCGGGATGCTTTTAGCATTTAGCACTGCATATTATTTGGCCTTTTTACAACAATCTCAACCACAAAAGGGCTCCATGTGCTCCAACACGAACCACATCACAGCACGTGGACACATGTCATCTTCTACACACAACAAATGTCATCAGGAAAACACCACTTCACATGCATTGCTTGTCTCACCTCCGTTGTTTGCACACTCAAATACCTCCAAATTAACAAATCTCATTAGTAATATCCTATTTATATTATAAAGACACATCTAATGTTCACACACAGGCCTTCTTTTGGTCAACAGACTCTAGAAAATATTGTTCACACTTCCCTATTGAAAGTTCACTTCATAGAAACACTGCAAAAACTCAAATCTCAACGGGTATATTTTTCTCATTTCTAATCAAAATATCTCATCACTCTCCAAATAGGACAAAATCACCTAAAGACAAACATTTCAGTGAGATGTAGGAACTTGTTTTAAGGAAATGTATCTTAGTTCAAGAAATCTTCTCAAGAAAATACTGCTTGGTCTTCTGAGAGAATTTTTAAGCTTATTACAAGCAAAATAAGATCTTTTTTCAAACTTATTTTAAGAGTGGCCAAGATTCTTACTTTGCTTGTGATAAGCAAATAAAATTGCCAAGCGTTCCTATATCTCACTGAAATGTTTCTCTTTCAGTAATTTGATCTTACTTTGAATGTGATGAGATATTTTTGATGGAAACAAGAACAATATACTTGGTAAAATTTGAGTTTTTGCAGTGAAAAACAAAGTTAACTGTGAAATATGCAAAAACAACAAAGGCTACATGTCTGTCCTCAGTACTAAATACGTGAAAATGATACAAAATGCTGGTTTTATAGCTATTTAGGACCTATTCTTTTGATTAATCCTAATAAAAACTGTCAAATATTGAATTGCTATGTAAATAATTCCTGAGAAAGTGGAGAAATCCTCCTGAATTTGAGCTAGCTGTTAAGTCATTGATAAAAGCTTGAAAAGAAATACCAATGCGTCCAATTGAGCTGCCGAGTTTGCTTAGGGGGAGAAATAAAGATGCAATGTCAGAGGAGAAAGGGACCTCCATAGCTGCTCTCCAGCCCAAAGGAACAGCTGTTGTAAGCAAGCTCCTGGAACATGGAACGCTTACTTTCAACTGCTGCTTAGTGACATCAATTCCATTTTCCCCATTGAAGGTAGGCCCCACCCACAAGCCTGCATTCCAAAAGGGGGCGGAGTTTGTGATGCATGTGATGTGAAACAATCACACGGTCTGAGAACATTTCCTCCTACCTTCCTGCTGTGGGATGATTTGAAAATAAAAAAAAACCTCATAAGACGGAAGACATGCACCAAGTTAGGTACAAGTGGGAATTGAACCCACAACCACCTGTACAGGAAGCAAAAACCTTAACCGTTGAGCTATGGGTTCAAAAAGAGATCAAAGCAGAAAAGGACTCCTTTTCAACACCTTCCTTTCTCACTACAGACAAGTCCCACAAAACAACATGGTCGGGATGCTTTTAGCATTTAGCACTGCATATTATTTGGCCTTTTTACAACAATCTCAACCACAAAAGGGCTCCATGTGCTCCAACAGGAACCACATCACAGCACGTGGACACATGTCATCTTCTACACACAACAAATGTCATCAGGAAAACACCACTTCACATGCATTGCTTGTCTCACCTCGGTTGTTTGCACACTCAAATACCTCCAAATTAACAAATCTCATTAGTAATATCCTATTTATAATATAAAGACACATCTAATGTTCACACACAGGCCTTCTTTTGGTCAACAGACTCTAGAATATATTGTTCACACTTCCCTATTGAAAGTTCACTTCATAGAAACACTGCAAAAACTCAAATCTCAACGGGTATATTTTTCTCATTTCTAATCAAAATATCTCATCACTCTCCAAATAGGACAAAATCACCTAAAGACAAACATTTCAGTGAGATGTAGGAACTTGTTTTAAGGAAATGTATGTTAGTTCAAGAAATCTTCTCAAGAAAATACTGCTTGGTCTTCTGAGAGAATTTTTAAGCTTATTACAAGCAAAATAAGATCTTTTTTCAAACTTATTTTAAGAGTGGCCAAGATTCTTACTTTGCTTGTGATAAGCAAGTAAAATTGCCAAGCGTTCCTATATCTCACTGAAATGTTTCTCTTTCAGTAATTTGATCTTACTTTGAATGTGATGAGATATTTTTGATGGAAACAAGAACAATATACTTGGTAAAATTTGAGTTTTTGCAGTGAAAAACAAAGTTAACTGTGAAATATGCAAAAACAATAAAGGCTACATGTCTGTCCTCAGTACTAAATACGTGAACATGATACAAAATGCTGGTTTTATAGCTATTTAGGACCTATTCTTTTGATTAATCCTAATAAAAAATGTCAAATATTGAATTGCTATGTAAATAATTCCTGAGAAAGTGGAGAAATCCTCCTGAATTTGAGCTAGCAGTTAAGTCATTGATAAAAGCTTGAAAAGAAATACCAATGCGTCCAATTGAGCTGCCGAGTTTGCTTAGGGGGAGAAATAAAGATGCAATGTCAGAGGAGAAAGGGACCTCCATAGCTGCTCTCCAGCCCAAAGGAACAGCTGTTGTAAGCAAGCTCCTGGAACATGGAACGCTTACTTTCAACTGCTGCTTAGTGACATCAATTCCATTTTCCCCATTTAAGGTAGGCCCCACCCACAAGCCTGCATTCCAAAAGGGGGCGGAGTTTGTGATGCATGTGATGTGAAACAATCACACGGTCTGAGAACATTTCCTCCTACCTTCCTGCTGTGGGATGATTTGAAAATGAAAAAAAAACCTCATAAGACGGAAGACATGCACCAAGTTAGGTACAAGTGGGAATTGAACCCACAATTCCAATTGAACACACAATTGTGGATCCCTCCACAACCACCTGGATTTACGACTACCTCACAAACAGACCACAGTTTGTGAGACTGAAAGGTTGTGTGTCTGAGATGGTGGTCAGCAGCACTGGAGCACCACAAGGGACTGTACTCTCACCATTCCTCTTTACACTGTACACCTCAGACTTCCAGTACAACTCTGAGTCCTGTCATCTGCAGTAATATTCTGATGACTCTGCTGTTGTGGGGTGCATTAGTGATGGACAAGAAGCCGAATACAGGGAACTTGTCAATCAGTTTGTGAAATGGTGCAGTAACAATCAGCTCATCTTAAATACCAGCAAGACTAAAGAGATGATTGTTGACTTCAGGAGGAGCAAGAATAAGCAGCATAGTCCTGTCTACATCCTGGAAGAGGAGGTGGAGGTGGTAGAGAACTACAAATACTACAAATACCTTGGAGTTCAGCTGGACAACAGACTTGATTGGAAATGCAACTGTGACTACATCTACAAGAAAGGTATGAGCAGACTCTTCTTCTTAAGGAAGCTAAAATCATTTAATGTCTGCAAAAAGATGTTGCATATCTTCTATAAGTCTGTGGTAGAAAGTGCAATTAGCTTTGCAGCCATCTGCTGGGGCAGCAGCATCAGAACCAGAGACTTGAAGAAACTAAACAAGCTGATCAAGAAAGCTGGTTCTGTGCTGGGGATAACTCTGGAGCCGCTGGAGCTGATCGTTCAAAAAAGAATGCTTCACTAGCTGATGAAGATAATGGAGGACACTTCCCATCCTCTCCACAACACGGTGAAGAATCAACAGAGTGTGTTCAGTGGGAGGCTGCGTCAAGTTCGCTGTAAGACGGAGAGATACAGGAATTCATTCCTGCCAGCAACCATCACCCTAAAGAACAAGACTAACTGACTTTTTGTTTATTTATAAAAAAAAAAAAAAAAAAAAGTGAGCTTTTACAATACTGAATTTCCCTTCGGGGATGAATAAAGTATTTTTCATTTCATTTCAACCACCTGTACAGGAAGCAAAAACCTTAACCGTTGAGCTATGGGTTCAAAAAGAGATCAAAGCAGAAAAGGACTCCTTTTCAACACGTTCCTTTCTCACTAGGCAAGGCAAGTGTATTTGTATAGCACATTTCATGTACAGAACAATTCAAAGTGCTTTACATAAAACATTATAAGCAAAAGGGAGATAAAAAAACAAAAAAAAAAAAACAATTAGAAGCATGATTCAGAATTAAAAGCATTTAAGATTAAAAAGAGAGAATACAGAGACGTGCGGATTTTAACTTTTGAATAAAATTATGTAAATGCAGCTGAGAACAGGTGGGTCTTCAGCCTGGATTTAAATAAACTAAGTGTTTCAGCTGATCTGAGACTTTCTGGGAGTTTGTTCCAGACATGTGGAGCATAGAAGCTGAACGCAGCTTCTCCATGTCTGGTTCTGACTCTGGGAACTGATAAAAGGCCGGATCCAGATGACCTGAGGGGTCTAGTAGGTTCATACTGGGTCAAGAGGTCACTGATGTATTTTGGGCCTAAACCATTCAGAGCTTTATAGACCAGCAGCAGAACTTTAAAGTCTATTCTCTGATGGACCGGCAGCCAGTGTAAAGACCTGAGAACTGGACTGATGTGGTCCACTTTTCTCGGTCTTTGTGAGAACTCGGGCAGCAGAGTTCTGAATGAGCTGCAGCTGTTTAACTGTTTTTTTAGGTAGACCAGTAAAGACGCTGTTACAGTAGTCAAGCCGACTGAAGATGAATGCATGGACTAGTTTTTCCAGATTTTCCTGAGACATCAGATCTTTTATCCTTGAGATGTTCTTCAGGTGATAGTAGGCTGATTTAGTGATCGCTTTGATGTGTTTTTCAAAGTTTAGGTCTGAGTCCATCACTACACCCAGATTTCTGGTCTGATTGGTGGTTTTTATGTGGATGGACTGAAGTTCTGTGACAACCTGCTGTCGTTCTCTTTGGCTCCAAAAACAATCACCTCAGTTTTGTTTTTGTTCAGCTGAAGAAAGTTGAGGCACATCCAGTCATTAATCTCATCAATACATTTACCAAGAGCCTGTACAGGGCCCCGGTCTCCTGGTGATACTGTAATATATAGCTGTGTGTCATCTGCGTAGCTATGGTAACTAATATTGTTGTTCTTTATAACCTGAGCCAGTGGGAGCATGTAGATGTTAAACAGAAGAGGCCCCAGGATAGAGCCCTGGGGAACTCCACAGGTCATTTTCGTCTGCTCAGATGTAAAATTGCCTACTGACACAAAGTACTTCCTGTCCTCCAAGTATGTTTTGAACCAGTTTAGTACAGAACTAGAGAGACCCACCCACTTCTCCAGTCGTTGGAGTAATATAATGTGGTCAACTGTATCAAATGCAGCGCTGAGATCCAGTAAAACCAAAACTGACATTTTTCCAGTGTCAGTATTCAGACATATGTCATTCATGACTTTGGTCAGAGCAGTCTCGGTGCTGTGGTGCTGTCTAAAACCTGACTGGAAGACATCATAACGGTCGTTTTCTCTTAAAAAGTCATTTAGCTGGTGAAAGGCTGCTTTTTCAATGATCTTACTTAAAAATGGAAGATTGGAGATCGGCCTGTAGCTGCTCATCTGTGTCTTGTCTAGATTATCCCTTTTTAGCAGAGGTTTGATCACAGCTGTTTTCAGTGACTCTGGGAAAACACCTGACGTTAGAGAGGAGTTCACAATCTGAAGCAGATCTGACTCCAAGGTCTTTGAGACCTTTTTTAAAAAACCAGTGGGCAGGATGTCCAAACAGCAAGAGGAGGAGTTCAGTTGATGCAAGATGTCCTCCAGTTCTTTGCTAGTAATGGGATAAAACTGTGTCATGGTGTTTAGACTTGGTGGACACAGACTGTAGCAGGACAGACAAGTCCCACAAAACAACATGGTCGGGATGCTTTTAGCATTTAGCACTGCATATCATTTGGCCTTTTTACAACAATCTCAACCACAAAAGGGCTCCATGTGCTCCAACAGGAACCACATCACAGCATGTGGACACATGTCATCTTCTACACACAACAAATGTCATCAGGAAAACACCACTTCACATGCATTGCTTGTCTGACCTCGGTTGTTTGAACACTCAAATACCTCCAAATTAACAAATCTCATTAGTAATATCCTATTTATAATATAAAAACACATCTAATGTTCACACACAGGCCTTCTTTTGGTCAACAGACTCTAGAAAATATTGTTCACACTTCCCTATTGAAAGTTCACTTCATAGAAACACTGCAAAAACTCAAATCTTAACGAGTATATTTTTCTCATTTCTAATCAAAATATCTCATCACTCTCCAAACAGGACAAAATCACCTAAAGACAAACATTTCAGTGAGATCTAGGAACTTCTTTTAAGGAAATGTATCTTAGTTCAAGAAATCTTCTCAAGAAAATACTGCTTGGTCTTCTGAGAGAATTTTTAAGCTTATTACAAGCAAAATAAGATCTTTTTTCAAACTTATTTTAAGAGTGGCCAAGATTCTTACTTTGCTTGTGATAAGCAAATAAAATTGCCAGGCGTTCCTATATCTCACTGAAATGTTTCTCTTTCAGTAATTTGATCTTACTTTGAATGTGATGAGATATTTTTGATGGAAACAAGAACAATATACTTGGTAAAATTTGAGTTTTTGCAGTGAAAAACAAAGTTAACTGTGAAATATGCAAAAACAATAAAGGCTACATGTCTGTCCTCAGTACTAAATACGTGAAAATGATACAAAATGCTGGTTTTATAGCTATTTAGGACCTATTCTTTTGATTAATCCTAATAAAAACTGTCAAATATTGAATTGCTATGTAAATAATTCCTGAGAAAGTGGAGAAATCCTCCTGAATTTGAGCTAGCTGTTGAGTCATTGATAAAAGCTTGAAAAGAAATACCAATGCGTCCAATTGAGCTGCCGAGTTTGCTTAGGGGGAGAAATAAAGATGCAATGTCAGAGGAGAAAGGGACCTCCATAGCTGCTCTCCAGCCCAAAGGAACAGCTGTTGTAAGCAAGCTCCTGGAACATGGAACGCTTACTTTCAACTGCTGCTTAGTGACATCAATTCCATTTTCCCCATTGAAGGTAGGCCCCACCCACAAGCCTGCATTCCAAAAGGGGGCGGAGTTTGTGATGCATGTGATGTGAAACAATCACACAGTCTGAGAACATTTCCTCCTACCTTCCTGCTGTGGGATGATTTGAAAATAAAAAAAAAACCTCATAAGACGGAAGACATGCACCAAGCTAGGTACAAGTGGGAATTGAACCCACAACCACCTGTACAGGAAGCAAACACCTTAACCGTTGAGCTATGGGTTCAAAAAGAGGTCAAAGCAGAAAAGGACTCCTTTTCAACACGTTCCTTTCTCACCACAGACAAGTCCCACAAAACAACATGGTCGGGATGCTTTTAGCATTTAGCACTGCATATTATTTGGCCTTTTTACAACAATCTCAACCACAAAAGGGCTCCATGTGCTCCAACAGGAACCACATCACAGCATGTGGACACGTGTCATCTTCTACACACAACAAATGTCATGAGGAAAACACCACTTCACATGCATTGCTTGTCTCACCTCGGTTGTTTGCACACTCAAATACCTCCAAATTAACAAATCTCATTAGGAATATCCTATTTATAATATAAAGACACATCTAATGTTCACACACAGGCCTTCTTTTGGTCAACAGACTCTAGAAAATATTGTTCACACTTCCCTATTGAAAGTTCACTTCATAGAAACACTGCAAAAACTCAAATCTTAACGAGTATATTTTTCTCATTTCTAATCAAAATATCTCATCACTCTCCAAATAGGACAAAATCACCTAAAGACAAACATTTCAGTGAGATGTAGGAACTTGTTTTAAGGAAATGTATCTTAGTTAAAGAAATCTTCTCAAGAAAATACTGCTTGGTCTTCTGAGAGAATTTTTAAGCTTATTACAAGCAAAATAAGATCTTTTTTCAAACTTAGTTTAAGAGTGGCCAAGATTCTTACTTTGCTTGTGATAAGCAAATAAAATTGCCAAGCGTTCCTATATCTCACTGAAATGTTTCTCTTTCAGTAATTTGATCTTACTTTGAATGTGATGAGATATTTTTGATGGAAACAAGAACAATATACTTGGTAAAATTTGAGTTTTTGCAGTGAAAAACAAAGTTAACTGTGAAATATGCAAAAACAATAAAGGCTACATGTCTGTCCTCAGTACTAAATACGTGAACATGATACAAAATGCTGGTTTTATAGCTATTTAGGACCTATTCTTTTGATTAATCCTAATAAAAACTGTCAAATATTGAATTGCTATGTAAATAATTCCTGAGAAAGTGGAGAAATCCTCCTGAATTTGAGCTAGCTGTTAAGTCATTGATAAAAGCTTGAAAAGAAATACCAATGCGTCCAATTGAGCTGCCGAGTTTGCTTAGGGGGAGAAATAAAGATGCAATGTCAGAGGAGAAAGGGACCTCCATAGCTGCTCTCCAGCCCAAAGGAACAGCTGTTGTAAGCAAGCTCCTGGAACATGGAACGCTTACTTTCAACTGCTGCTTAGTGACATCAATTCCATTTTCCCCATTAAAGGTAGGCCCCACCCACAAGCCTGCATTCCAAAAGGGGGCGGAGTTTGTGATGCATGTGATGTGAAACAATCACACGGTCTGAGAACATTTCCTCATATCTTCCTGCTGTGGGATGATTTGAAAATAAAAAAAACCTCATAAGACGGAAGACATGCACCAAGTTAGGTACAAGTGGGAATTGAACCCACAACCACCTGTACAGGAAGCAAAAACCTTAACCGTTGAGCTATGGGTTCAAAAAGAGATCAAAGCACAAAAGGACTCCTTTTCAACACGTTCCTTTCTCACTACAGACAAGTCCCACAAAACAACATGGTCGGGATGCTTTTAGCATTTAGCACTGCATATTATTTGGCCTTTTTACAACAATCTCAACCACAAAAGGGCTCCATGTGCTCCAACAGGAACCACATCACAGCATGTGGACACATGTCATCTTCTACACACAACAAATGTCATCAGGAAAACACCACTTCACATGCATTGCTTGTCTCACCTCGGTTGTTTGCACACTCAAATACCTCCAAATTAACAAATCTCATTAGTAATATCCTATTTATAATATAAAGACACATCTAATGTTCACACACAGGCCTTCTTTTGGTCAACAGACTCTAGAAAATATTGTTCACACTTCCCTATTGAAAGTTCACTTCATAGAAACACTGCAAAAACTCAAATCTTAACGAGTATATTTTTCTCATTTCTAATCAAAATATCTCATCACTCTCCAAATAGGACAAAATCACCTAAAGACAAACATTTCAGTGAGATGTAGGAACTTGTTTTAAGGAAATGTATCTTAGTTCAAGAAATCTTCTCAAGAAAATACTGCTTGGTCTTCTGAGAGAATTTTTAAGCTTATTACAAGCAAAATAAGATCTTTTTTCAAACTTAGTTTAAGAGTGGCCAAGATTCTTACTTTGCTTGTGATAAGCAAATAAAATTGCCAAGCGTTCCTATATCTCACTGAAATGTTTCTCTTTCAGTAATTTGATCTTACTTTGAATGTGATGAGATATTTTTGATGGAAACAAGAACAATATACTTGGTAAAATTTGAGTTTTTGCAGTGAAAAACAAAGTTAACTGTGAAATATGCAAAAACAATAAAGGCTACATGTCTGTCCTCAGTACTAAATACGTGAACATGATACAAAATGCTGGTTTTATAGCTATTTAGGACCTATTCTTTTGATTAATCCTAATAAAAACTGTCAAATATTGAATTGCTATGTAAATAATTCCTGAGAAAGTGGAGAAATCCTCCTGAATTTGAGCTAGCTGTTAAGTCATTGATAAAAGCTTGAAAAGAAATACCAATGCGTCCAATTGAGCTGCCGAGTTTGCTTAGGGGGAGAAATAAAGATGCAATGTCAGAGGAGAAAGGGACCTCCATAGCTGCTCTCCAGCCCAAAGGAACAGCTGTTGTAAGCAAGCTCCTGGAACATGGAACGCTTACTTTCAACTGCTGCTTAGTGACATCAATTCCATTTTCCCCATTTAAGGTAGGCCCCACCCACAAGCCTGCATTCCAAAAGGGGGCGGAGTTTGTGATGCATGTGATGTGAAACAATCACACGGTCTGAGAACATTTCCTCCTACCTTCCTGCTGTGGGATGATTTGAAAATAAAACAAAAACTAATCAGACGGAAGACATGCACCAAGTTAGGTACAAGTGGGAATTGAACCCACAACCACCTGTACAGGAAGCAAAAACCTTAACCGTTGAGCTATGGGTTCAAAAAGAGATCAAAGCAGAAAAGGACTCCTTTTCAACACCTTCCTTTCTCACTACAGACAAGTCCCACAAAACAACATGGTCGGGATGCTTTTAGCATTTAGCACTGCATATTATTTGGCCTTTTTACAACAATCTCAACCACAAAAGGGCTCCATGTGCTCCAACAGGAACCACATCACAGCATGTGGACACATGTCATCTTCTACACACAACAAATGTCATCAGGAAAACACCACTTCACATGCATTGCTTGTCTCACCTCGGTTGTTTGCACACTCAAATACCTCCAAATTAACAAATCTCATTAGGAATATCCTATTTATAATATAAAGACACATCTAATGTTCACACACAGGCCTTCTTTTGGTCAACAGACTCTAGAAAATATTGTTCACACTTCCCTATTGAAAGTTCACTTCATAGAAACACTGCAAAAACTCAAATCTTAACGAGTATATTTTTCTCATTTCTAATCAAAATATCTCATCACTCTCCAAATAGGACAAAATCACCTAAAGACAAACATTTCAGTGAGATGTAGGAACTTGTTTTAAGGAAATGTATCTTAGTTCAAGAAATCTTCTCAAGAAAATACTGCTTGGTCTTCTGAGAGAATTTTTAAGCTTATTACAAGCAAAATAAGATCTTTTTTCAAACTTATTTTAAGAGTGGCCAAGATTCTTACTTTGCTTGTGATAAGCAAATAAAATTGCCAAGCGTTCCTATATCTCACTGAAATGTTTCTCTTTCAGTAATTTGATCTTACTTTGAATGTGATGAGATATTTTTGATGGAAACAAGAACAATATACTTGGTAAAATTTGAGTTTTTGCAGTGAAAAACAAAGTTAACTGTGAAATATGCAAAAACAATAAAGGCTACATGTCTGTCCTCAGTACTAAATACGTGAACATGATACAAAATGCTGGTTTTATAGCTATTTAGGACCTATTCTTTTGATTAATCCTAATAAAAACTGTCAAATATTGAATTGCTATGTAAATAATTCCTGAGAAAGTGGAGAAATCCTCCTGAATTTGAGCTAGCTGTTAAGTCATTGATAAAAGCTTGAAAAGAAATACCCACGCGTCCAATTGAGCTGCCGAGTTTGCTTAGGGGGAGAAATAAAGATGCAATGTCAGAGGAGAAAGGGACCTCCATAGCTGCTCTCCAGCCCAAAGGAACAGCTGTTGTAAGCAAGCTCCTGGAACATGGAACGCTTACTTTCAACTGCTGCTTAGTGACATCAATTCCATTTTCCCCATTTAAGGTAGGCCCCACCCACAAGCCTGCATTCCAAAAGGGGGCGGAGTTTGTGATGCATGTGATGTGAAACAATCACACGGTCTGAGAACATTTCCTCCTACCTTCCTGCTGTGGGATGATTTGAAAATAAAACAAAAACTCATAAGACGGAAGACATGCACCAAGTTAGGTACAAGTGGGAATTGAACCCACAACCACCTGTACAGGAAGCAAAAACCTTAACCGTTGAGCTATGGGTTCAAAAAGAGATCAAAGCACAAAAGGACTCCTTTTCAACACGTTCCTTTCTCACTACAGACAAGTCCCACAAAACAACATGGTCGGGATGCTTTTAGCATTTAGCACTGCATATTATTTGGCCTTTTTACAACAATCTCAACCACAAAAGGGCTCCATGTGCTCCAACAGGAACCACATCACAGCATGTGGACACATGTCATCTTCTACACACAACAAATGTCATCAGGAAAACACCACTTCACATGCATTGCTTGTCTCACCTCGGTTGTTTGCACACTCAAATACCTCCAAATTAACAAATCTCATTAGGAATATCCTATTTATAATATAAAGACACATCTAATGTTCACACACAGGCCTTCTTTTGGTCAACAGACTCTAGAAAATATTGTTCACACTTCCCTATTGAAAGTTCACTTCATAGAAACACTGCAAAAACTCAAATCTTAACGAGTATATTTTTCTCATTTCTAATCAAAATATCTCATCACTCTCCAAATAGGACAAAATCACCTAAAGACAAACATTTCAGTGAGATGTAGGAACTTGTTTTAAGGAAATGTATCTTAGTTCAAGAAATCTTCTCAAGAAAATACTGCTTGGTCTTCTGAGAGAATTTTTAAGCTTATTACAAGCAAAATAAGATCTTTTTTCAAACTTATTTTAAGAGTGGCCAAGATTCTTACTTTGCTTGTGATAAGCAAATAAAATTGCCAAGCGTTCCTATATCTCACTGAAATGTTTCTCTTTCAGTAATTTGATCTTACTTTGAATGTGATGAGATATTTTTGATGGAAACAAGAACAATATACTTGGTAAAATTTGAGTTTTTGCAGTGAAAAACAAAGTTAACTGTGAAATATGCAAAAACAATAAAGGCTACATGTCTGTCCTCAGTACTAAATACGTGAACATGATACAAAATGCTGGTTTTATAGCTATTTAGGACCTATTCTTTTGATTAATC
>JALJCO010007184.1:0-35735 GCA_023101725.1 Atherinomorus stipes | reverse complement strand
GACCGATATCCAACCTCCCCTTTATGTCTAAAATTCTTGAGAAAACAGTTTCAGCTCAACTTTGTGCCCATCTGAGCAGAAATAATCTGTTTGAAAAAGTTTCAATCTGGTTTTAGAGCTCATCATTGCACGGAGACAGCACTGGTGAAGGTTCCTAATGAACTTCTCATGGCTTCAGATAAAGACTCCTGTCCATACTTGTCCTGTTAGATCTCAGTGCTGCATTTGACACCATGTGATCACAACATTCTGCTACAGAGACTTGAACATGTTATTAGAATTAGAGAAGCTGCATTAGATTGGTTCAAGTCATACTTATCTGATAGATTACAGTTTGTTAATGTCAACAACGAGTCTTCATCACACACCAGAGTAACTCATGGAGTTCCCCAGGGTTTTGTGCTCGGACCAATTCTCTTCATATTATATATGCTTCCTTTGGGTAATATCATCAGACGACATGGCATAAACTTTCATTGTTATGCAGACAACACTCAGATATACTTATCTATGAAGCCTGATGAAACCAATCAGTTTTTTAGGTTACAAAGATGTCTTAATGACAGAAAGACTTGGATGACCCTGAACTTTCTGCTTCTAAATTCAGACAAGACCGAGGTTATAGTCCTGAGACCCGAAAAACTCAGGACTAAATTATCTAGCCTTATAATTGATCTGGATGGCATTAATTTGGCTTCCAGCACTACAGTGAAGAAACTTGGAGTCATTTTTGACCAGGATTTGTCTTTCAACTCGTGTATAAAACAGGTTTCTAGAACCGCCTTCTTCCACCTAATATTGCTAAAATTAGGGACATCCTCTCTCAGGATGATGCAGAAAAACTAGTCCACGCTTTTGTTACTTCCAGATTGGATGACTGTAATTCTTTATTATTGGGCTGCCCAAAAAAAAATGCCTTGAAAAGTCTCCAGCTGATCCCGAATGCTGCAGATAGGGTTCTGACTAGAACCAGCAGGAGAGATCATATTTCTCCAGTTCTAGCTTCTCTTCATTGGCTCCCTGTTAAATCCAGGATAGAATTTGACATTTTTCTTCTCACATATAAAGCTCTCCATGACCAAGCTCCATTATATACTAGAGATTTCATAGTTCCATATATTCCAAGCAGAGCACTTCGCTCTCAGACTGCAGGCCTTCTGGTGGTTCTGTGGGGGTTTACTGACTGTGTATGACTACGTGGCAAGAATACGAGAGTAGATTATGGTGTCCTACAGACAGTGAAATGTAAACAATGGAAGATTACTTTAATGCAGATGTGTCTTTAGCAGACTCCAAGGACTGATGGACTCTGTAGTTCATTTGGGGCATTTCTCAGCACAGAGAAACAGGGAAGGACTACAGTACAAGCCACTGGAAGGGGACAGACTTTAAGCCAGGTCTTAAAAGGGCAGACAAAACCAGGAAATGGAACTGGGAACTGGGAAGACTGAACACATGCTTGGGAGTAGGAGACACTGAGATAACTTGACCGCCGGACACAGAAGCGGAGTCTGATTTACACAGCTCACTACGGTTTATCACTAAGTTATCTTGTAATAAATGTGTAACCTTCAGCGACGCTCCTGTGATCATTTGCTGCCTCCCCCGGCTCTCTCACTTGAGCTGGCTGAACCAACCGTACTGAAAAGGTCTATACTCTGACTTATAAGACAACATTAACTTCTGTTTGTTGGTCTCTCTTTCTGTCCTCTCCACCCCAGCCGGTCGAGGTAGATGGCCAACCTACCAGAGCCAGGTTCTGCCGGAGGTTTTTCCTCCCAGGGTGTTTTCCTTCCCACTGTCGCCACCACTCCGTGCTTGCTCAGGATGGGGGATTGGACCGGGTCAAGTCAAGATTCGATCCAATCTGTTGGTTTCCTTAGCTAGGCTATTGTGAATCTGACCTGAACTTTTCTGTCTGTTAAGCGCCCTGAGGTGACATTGTCATGAATGGACACTATACAAATAAAGTTGAATTAAATTGAATTGAATTGAATTGAAAAACCTTCCCAGGAGTGGCTGACCGACTGAAATTACCCCATGAGCACAGCAATGACTCATCTAAGAGGTCACAAAAGACCCCAGAACAATATCCAAAGAACTGCAGGCCTCACTTGCCTCAATTAAGGTCAGTGTTCATGACTACACCATAAGAAAGACTGGGCAAAAATGGCCTGCATAGCAAAGTTCCAAGACCAAAACTTCTGCTGAGCAAAAACAACATTAAGGCTCGTCTCAGTTTAGCCAGAAAGCATCTTGATGATCCCCAAGACTTTTGGAAAGATACTCTGTGAACTGACGAGACAAAAGTTGAACTTTTTGGAAGGTGTAGGTCCCATTACATCTGGCGTAAAAGTAACACGGCATTTCAGAAAAGGAACATCATACCAACAGTAAAATAGAGTGGTGGTAGTGTGATGGTCTGGGGCTGTTTTGTTGCTTCAGGACCTGGAAGAATTGCTGTGGTAAATGGAACCATGAATTCCGCTGTCTAGCAAAAAATCCTGAAGGAGAATGTCTGGCCATCTGTTGGTGACCTCAAGCTGAAGCACGCTTGGGTTCTGCAGCAGGACAATGATCCAAAACACACCAGCAAGTCCACTTCTGAATGGCTTAAGAAAGACAAAATGAAGACTTTGGAGAGGCCAAGTCAAAGTCCTGATCTGAATCCCATTGAGATGCTGTGGGATGACCTTAAAAAAGCGGTTCATGCTGGAAAACCCTCCAATGTGGCTGAATTACAACAATTCTGCAAAGATGAGTGGGCCAGAATTCCTCCACAGCGCGAGACTCATTGCCAGTTATTGCAAACGCTTGATTGCAGTTGTGGCTGCGAAGGATGGCCTAACCAGTTATTAGGTTTAGGGGGCAATTACTCTTTCACATAGGGTCATTTAAGTTTTTCCCCCTTACGAATAAAAATCTTCATTTAAAAACTGCATTTTCTGTTTACTTGTGTTATCTTTGTCTCATATTTAAATTTGTTTGATGATCTGAAACATTTAAAGGCACAGTATGTAAGACTTACTGACATCTAGTGGTGAAGATGGGTACTGCAAGAAAAGATGTTTTTCTTTCAAATGACTTCATATCTAAGCACTGTAGTGAATGTATGGTGGCTGTTAGTGGCCAAAATTCTCCTAGACATAAATATATTTATTATCGGTGAGTCTCAGGTGTAGCTATGACTATATGATGAGTAACTATTTTTAATGTCTTTTAAGGCATTACTTATCCCAAACAGTGCCCAAACTCCCAATAAACAAAGCTGGTACAGCTGTTTTTAAAGTTCAGAGGGTTCTCACTTCACACACATTG
The DNA here is from genome assembly GCA_023101725.1 of Atherinomorus stipes. Classification (NCBI taxonomy): domain Eukaryota; kingdom Metazoa; phylum Chordata; class Actinopteri; order Atheriniformes; family Atherinidae; genus Atherinomorus; species Atherinomorus stipes. Next base: position 32,417 of record JALJCO010007184.1, on the reverse strand, counting down.
TTTTGTCCATTTAAGGACACTGTGGTAAAAATGGTGGAACAAATATGGCAGCCTCTAAATGTGCACTGCCCAGCAAGTAGATATAAATGACTCATTCTAAGAAAATAAACATATAACAACTAATCTAGTGCAGCAATTACACATCAATAGAAACACAGTTTTGAATTATATACCACATTGTTCTGCCACTGACCTTTTATTTTTTTACATACTGTACCTTTAAAGGTTGAATGTGGAACATTTTTATTAAAAGCGATATTTAAAAAAAAAAATAATACCTCCACGGGCCGTTCATTCTGGGGGGTACAGAATGAAAGTACAACATTTCCTAGAAAAATTACATTTAGCCTAAAAATAATTATAACATAAATTTTTACGGGTTCGATTATGGCATTATATTTATGTCTATTAGCCAAAACACACTGCCATTGCGGGTTGCCAAATACGATCTCTGTGTGGCAGAGTCTCTCTGAGAAGGATACAATTATATCAGAAACATGTTAATGTCTTAGTGTGTTTCACCATGACACTGATGCAGGAATAAATTCTGGGCTCGGAGAACCCATATGGCTCTCAACCCCTTTAAGTAAAACCGTAACAAAAAAAGAAAAAGAAAGAGAGACAGTTAAAATAGCAATCTACTTTTTCCCTCACATTTTTCTTCTTTTTTTACCTCCTGATGAGATTAGGTTTACAGGTGTATACAGATTTGTTTGTTACTCTATTTTAATGACAGTATCAGGGTCATGTCTACGTCGATGTGTCAAAGAGAGTGCTCCAGTTGTCAGCAAATTCAGCACATTGGTTCTAGTACATTTTAACTGTGTAGCAACTCTTTTAGAAATGTGAGGTTGCAATGATGTCTGTCTCTGTACATTGTGCTGATCTAAGAAAACGTGTCTACAATAGATACTGTGCTGCACTGCATACTGCAATATCTTTAACTTTAAACAAGAGGTAACTGTTAGTGTTAAGTATAATTACTCTATTTTGTGCAATTACAAATGCACAAAATTACTAAAAACTTAATTCATAAAGCTGAACATTCGGGGTCAAGAAGACAATACTGTACAAGTCATTCACAGTATGTATTTACTATATCCCACCATTAACATTCTAATGCAAGAATAAAGGTTGAGGTTAATGTGCAGAAAAGTATCAACATCAATATCTGCCAGGACAAAATGGCTCTTGAGCAAAGTACCTCCCCTTATGCAGAAGATCATGCACTGTCTCGTTATGTAATGATTTGGTCAAGAAGCTAGGGATAACAACAGAATAAGAAGTGTATCACATCCACTGAAAAATTTAAAGGATCCGTTAACATCAGTCAGTCCAGTTTCATACATTCACAGAGGTTTCGATTTTACTCACTCTTGGCCCCTGCAGCTGAGGACAGATGGACAGATGTACAATTCTCCAAAAAGCTATTGATGTCTATGCTCTGCAGGTGATGCTGCACATGAATAAACTGCTTATGCGGTTGTAAGTTAAATCAGCCTAAAATTACCGTTACTGACATGTGGGGCCTTTGTTAGTTGTACGTTGTGATTTACAGAAAAGCCATAAACATGTTCACAGAAACATTGCCAAGGAATTATAGGAGAGTCAGATTTTACTGGTGAACCTCACAGTTTAAACAGCACCACTTTGCTGACCACTCAGCTAATGATGCACCACTTAATGTTTGCACATTTGGTGCAGTGTATCATGACAGGGCATTAATGCCCAGTTGACTATCTCTTAACGATTACTAATTATCCCAAAGGAAGCAATTAAACCAGAAAAATAGGAGTAAGGGCCTATCTCAACAAGAGGGGTTATTACCACACTTAATATTTTACTCAATATCAGATACAGTTGGCAGCACAATCCCAAAGGCAGACTGCAGCATTACAATGAAACGTCGCAACGCTGGGATGATCTATTTTGTGCTGAGCTATCATTTCTAGCTAAAAAAGAGATTGGCCAGACACTGTGGCTTCTCCCAGTTAGTTTCATTAGTAACCTATTCATTTTGCAACATCTTAGTTTCCCTGCACCCAATTAGGGGGTAGGAAACCAAAAATCTTGGGTGAGCTCACAGAAACACTCCCAGGATGATTCACCATACCACATCCCTGAATCTCAAGTAATTATATGGATGGGTTCTTGTCCATTTGGTCTGAGGAAAATTGAGAGATTGCTGAAAGGTCAAACTGATGTGAAGCTGGTTTGATATGTCAAGCAACAGCATGTTGTTTTGTATGAAATCTTGAATAGAAGCCACATTATTCTACCTGACAGGCATACGCTCGTGGTGAAATCGTGTTGCTGTACCTGACAAATCAGTCAAGCTGAAATAAGAAGACAAGATGAGCTGAGACGTAAAAGGTCACAAATAATGCATGTCAGATTTGAGAAAGCTGAAACTCCAATCCATCCCGTGGTGTTTTTTCACAGTTTGCAAGTTCATGCCTTGTATTTTTTTCCATTAAATTGCTCTAAAATGCCCTCTACACCTTGTTAAGACAAGAAAGTAGAAAATATTTCACAGATACGCTGCTAGAATTGGGTGCAACTGTCTAAATATTTAATATTAGGATTTTACTTTCTAAATATATCATGGATATTACTCTAATATGTGCTAGAAACGTGCATAGTTAACATATGATGTGTGTTCACATCATGTAACATGTTATATGCATTTCAAATGGAAAAAATAACTACAATTTACAGTTGTTTCAATTCAGCATACTGTAGTTTTTGTGTTTCCTAATTAGTTTAAAGCTGCTGACTAAAGAGGATGTAACAGTCAGCCATGAGGAAGGTGTGAAGACTGTAAGTCAATGGCAAGTTATAGATTGAGTACTATTATAATTAGTTACATTGATTGCCATTTATTTACCCTTGTGGTCGATTTACTATCCCGCCCCTCTGCCCCGTGACCCCAGACCGCCCAGCCCCCGGCCCCCGCCCCCCGCCCCCCCCCCCCCCCACCCACCCCCCCCCCCCCCCCCCCACCACCCCACCCCCCCCCGTGTACCCCCCCCGCCACCCCCCCCCCCCCCCCCCCCCCCCCCCCCCCCCCCCCGTCCCCCCCGCCACCCCCCCCCCCCGGCCCCCCCGCCACCCCCCCCCCCCGCGCCCCACCCCCACCGAGCGCCCCCTCCGCCTCCCCCCCCCCCGCACCCCCCCCCCACCCCCCCCCGCCCCCCCCCCCCCCTGCTACAAATTATTATGTTCTACTCTTCCAATAGTTCAAAAAAAAAAGCAGAGCTTAAAACCTTTCACTTAAATTTATGATTTTTAATTAATTTTCTTTATATTTTAAGAAAAGTGCAAGTGTCCAACAAGAAAGGCAACTTTAACCACTTATATTTTATACTCTTAATTATGAAGAAACATCTGTAGATTTTACAAAAAGTGTTGATTGTACATTAAAAACAAATGCACGGGTCCCCAGCCCACAAACCTCAGAACAAAACCCCCAAGAATTATTTGTAATCCTCAGAGGCAGAAGACACAAACTGACATGCAAACACACACACACACTGTGCTTCTTTGAAATGTGTTTGAATGCTGCAACTTATCTTGTGGCAATCAAGCAGGATCACAAACAACAACATCACAAAGCCACAACATCCTCAGGGGTCATTTCGTACTTTGCTCATGTCTAATGATGGACAAGGCAATGGAGACAGCAAAACTGTGACAATTCCCAAATGCACATAACAACTAACAATGTTCTTCTGCTCATTAATATTAATCCATTAACAGATTAATTGTATCATTGCACAGAGGATGGCATGCATATAAATCACTGGTTGTGGGGAAGATATTATTCTTGTACAGTACCCTGAGATAAAGAAACACACTACATGGCCAACAGACAATAGACCAGTAGAACTCGCAATTGGTTTTCCAGTAACTATTACCTGTTATTCATCAATTCAAATCTGTTTTATATCTGCAACGTAACCACTGGATCTATGTTCCTACCCTCACCTATGGTCATGAGACCATAGGAAGCTCCTCTCCCCAGTCACATTTTCTGGGCCACATTTTCCAGCCAGCTTTTCCAAGCGGCTTAAAGCTTCTCCTTCTCTCTGCTACCCCCGCAACCCAACCCTAGATATAAGGTAAGAAAATGAATGGATGGATGGATATATCTCCAAGCAAATCACATTTTTCTTATTTGTCAGTTCTGTTGTTTATTAAGGCTGCAGCTCAGCATTATTTTCATTGAATTTTTCCATTTATTTATTTTTTACCTGATTAATATTTTTTGTCAATGACAGTTTGGCATGTATGATGACAGTTTTTCATTGCGCATAATCTACATAGTTCTGAAGTAATTTATTTCAAACAGCAAATCAATTAAAGAAATAGTACACCCACAGAATGATGTGCATTCATTTTCTACTCACCTTCATGCTCAGCAAGACTGTGGAGCACTTTTTTAATATCTCAAATGCAGCCGGAGATTGGAAGGGTTTTGTTTTTCCCCAACTTTCATATAATGGAGTTCACCGGTAACTAAACCAAAAAGGTCCAAAAAGTCCATAAAAACTTGGCAATATTACTCCATACTGCTCGTCCAATGTCCAATGCCCATCCCCCGGCTGACCCCTAGCCCTATGCGGTACCCAGTGCAAGAATATTGTGTCTGTAGTATTGTTTTTATCAATTTTGATGAGTCCAAAATATATAAATATTTTATTTATATACTAAGTCCATCCACCCTCCCTGTACCTTTCACGAGCAGGACATTAAAATGAGGTAGCCATCAGCATCCAATGGCCACATAATGACATATAGATTGCAAAATAAGGATAATGGGAAAGGAGTAGGATGACCGACCCCACCCTATACTCTAATCTAACTGGGCCTGGACACCCCCCCCAGTACCCACCCCAACCCCATCTCATAAAACTTAATTAGGAACCTCTCTAAGATTTCATTCCATTAGAAATTTAGATAGTTTTCTTAGTTCTATATATAGTTTATTTATATCGTTTTTTTTTTTTTTTTTTAAATCTCATCTCGCGGATGCCGTCATCCCGAGTCTGTACAGCCCATCGGCCAACATCCACTTCCCCCCCGTCTTTTTATTTCATTTATACATTTCACAATGATTCCACAACAGAGAATGTCCGCACTGATACAGCATCAGTAACAGTAATACGATTTCCATCTATCTCTATTACAATTTCACTCACATTATCCCCCCCCCCCCCCCCCAAGGGATACCAGACAGTAAAGGAAACAAAATAATTAATGAAAATAATTATAATTCGAATTAAATTAAATAAATGAATAACAATTGCAAGAAAACTAAGAATAAAAATAGCAGCAACAGTATCCATAGACTTTCTCCAAATATACACATACAATGTGTGGCATGAGCCCCTGAAGAACAAACTGGCTTTTAATATAAAACAAGCCAAGACAACATCACCCTGGGACTTTCACCCAGAGATTAACTTGGGTTTTACTAAGGACGCTGAAGTCCGTGGTGCCAATGAGACATGAGACGGGGTTTCCAAAAATACAAGAATTTATTTTTTGTTTTCTTTTAGTTCCGGCTGTTACACGATGTCCCGAGCTGGCCTTCCCGGATTTAGAGCCACGAACCCGCCTGTCGGGTCCAGCAGAGCCACCCCCCCCGCGTATCCGCTTTTCACGCTCCCACGGCCATCTCAGCAGTTCCCAGATAAGGTCACCGCTCCGTATATTCCCCGCCAAACAAAGAATCCGTCCTCTACGCCTCCATTTCACTCTCCCCCTTCCTCTTAGGGTTTGGGACCCCCCCCCCCCTAAAATGCAGGGGGACACACAATTAAAGCACCACCCAAGCAGCCCCCACCCCCGCCGTTCCCGACACCCAGCCGCGACCACCCCGACTCTCCCTAAGCACTCCCGCAGAGCAGTATATTCAGAAAACAAGCGCAGTACCCCTTTTATTTTTATTTCCTATAGGGTTTGGGACCATGCGCAATGCATTGTGGAAGGTAAACAATACGCCGCTGCCATTTTTGGAGGCCAGCAGGAGGGACCGACTTAGAACAAGAAAACAGCAGGATGCTAAAAGTTCAAAAAGAAAGAAAAAAGACCAGTACCAAGATAAACTTCTTTTCGAGGGCAAGGAGACACTATCTGGAGAACAGGCGTTAATCGGAGATGAGGATTCGTATGAAATGCTGGCTACAGAGTGGACCTGTGACCCTGATCTTCTGCTTCATCCTCCACATTTTTCCATAGTTGGTGCTTGTGGGGTACCTGCCTACACTTCGTCTCAGTTTCAGAATTACAAGTTTATGAACGGCTGGGTCCAAGATGTGGAAGCCAGCAAACTGATGGGCTCAGACAACATGGTCATTGGTAAGCATCTGAGTGGCTCGGCTAAGTGCTTCTCAGTGTCCCATTCATTCATGTGTTTGAATGAGCCTGCTTTGTAGCTTGTTAGCATGCTAACCGCACTGTGAACAGAGGCTATGTTACAAAATAAAAGGGAGCTGTAGGCAATTTCTATGAAAAATAGGAGAACGTGGGAAGGTAATCATCCAATTATGACACATATTTGCACTTACCGGAATGAAAATGCCTAGAGCACAGGAGGTAGGATGGGATGTAAGTAAAATGTCTGTGCATCTTGCAGCTGCTATCCATGCCATCCCCGGCCTCCGGGTTACTTCTGACACAAGACTCCCTTGATTTTGTTTTCATGTAGTGAAAAGTGAAACAAGAAAAAGTGACAAAAAGTTTGTTTGTTTTTTCCAGATCGATCATGTGCAGGAACATTGCAACCCACAACACAGCAAAAGTTCAGGAGGTAATCATCATTCTGACATTCCTCCACTCCGACATGGTCCCCAACTGTCAAAATGGCAACTAAAAATTCCTACAAAACGTCTCATCATTCTGACATTTTTAATCCTATGTTCGGAATGACATCCCACAATAATTCCTTTTAACAGCTGCCTCCGGCCATCAGATTTTTATGTGCTTTCACAGCAGACGGACTCCACAACCTCACAAAGCAATTTAATGATCTGCCTCCACGTGTTAATGTAACTCCAGCTGGTCTGAAACATCTTAGATTCATGCCTGAATCTCAGGATCACTGACTGTCAGCAGAAAAAAACAGCGTCAGTCACCGCAGCCAGCTGGAGCAGAGCTCTCCACAGAGCCGTGCATCTTTGCGCACGCGGCATCATAATGCAACATTAATAACTGCACTTACAGATATCAATGACGGCACTGCAGGTTACACCTGAAGTCACTGACTAATTCCAGCGAAAACGTGTGAATAATGTCCAGTCTCCATGCTGTACAGCAGGGGAGGGCACATCATTGTGCGCATTTATGGATGCTGCACAAAACCGCAATTACACTGAACATTTTTTTTTCTCCAGATGCCACGGTTCGTCCAAATTCAGTGAAATCTTTCGGAATGAAGCTGCATCATCCAGATAAACAATGAGCTCCATCAGAACTGTTTAAAAATCTGATTTCAGAAGCTAAAACGTTTTTTAGGAAATTAATCAGAACACACAATTAAAGAAATCACCAGCGCGCTCTCTCTCGGCATAAATTAAAAAGCAATAGGAGAAGTTTGCCCACAGTACTGTTATTATATCTAAATCTTTTAGCTTTTTTCACAATATGCTTTTTAATATATATATTTTAGATAGGTAATCTAACTATTTGCCATCATTGTATCCGTCTGGTATCCTCTCGTCTGTTTATATGCAAATGCACTGCAGTTTCATATTTGGAGGGGAAACAGGATTTCATTCCTTGGCATTTGACCAAATTGTGTTGTGGCAGCAAATATTTATTCATTTGCAAAAGCTAAACTCCTAATGAGGTTCTCTTGTTTACAGTTCAGCACCAGACAGCGCCGAGTCAGAGATTCTTATTAACACATTTCCTTACATGGAAAGCCCTGTCAGAAGGGTGGGACGTTTGTGTACCAGAATAGCGGGATTTCGGGGATGGTGGTATGTTGGAATGACAGTATGTAGGAATGCCAGCATGTAACCAGCAAGTTCTACCTATGTTGCGTACATAGCCCGACTTTGAACAATGGCCTCCAAAAATGGAGAATCCTCACGTCGACCCCCTTGGGGCTTACGCTGTGACGTCACGTTCCCAAGCCCCATTGGGAGAGCTAGGTTACACCTGTACCCCATTTAGTCATAACAAAGACCAAATGACTTATGTACCACATTGATACCAGCGTATTCAAAAATCGGAGGCAGCACCGCCGGAGAATCTACAAGCAGAGTAGCCATAAGCACACAGCAACTAGACTAAACCTGCCATAACACACGATAGCCTACCTTCCGTGCTTACAGGAAGTCAGGTGAACCCAGTGTTTTGCTTGATGTCAGGAAACAATGCGCTCTAGTTAGTTCCTACGTGGTTTATATATCATCTGCCAACCACTGATTGGCTGGTGGCAGAAATACCCAACTCATCCTGCCACACATGCGTGCATACCCCTCGACATCTATAAGCCTATACATACATACATACACACATTTATACATACATGCATATGTACTGTACACACAGCACACGCTTGTTTTTCCATACAGTATATGCACAAAATTTATATACATATTAAAGGCAATTCCTCTATATAAGGTACCAGTTCCGATTTAGACTTAGTCATTAGTCTTAGAAGGGTTCACCAGTTTTGAAAGTAATGGAGACCAAAATTCTTTAAAGGTAGAGTTCGAAATCCCCCCACCGTTTCTGTTTGCAAACAGCAGCATTCTAACATAGCGCCCCTCCCTCTCAGGTTAATGGCCGCCTCATTCTTCAAACTATTCAGCTTCAAGCCTCTCCTTCAGAGCTCAGAAGCAGGTAAAAGCCAAACTAATATTAGCCCTGGTTTTCCAACTTTTATTATCTAAAGCTCTTACCTTTTCTTCAGTGCATCTGCCGTTTTTTCTTTCTTTTTCCTTTGAGACTTCGAGTGACTGGCATCTGCTCCGATCATTAACTTATTTCCACACGGCGTCATGTCCTTCGTTCTGTCATTGGCTGGTGATATAAACAGAAATTTCCACCCAGAAACATCCCGAACACAACAGAACAAAGCTAAAGACCGAATTACAGGCAGGGGGAGAGAGAGTTGCATTCAAATGCGCCACGGCACGCGACTTGAGGCCCAAAGGCGCAGTTTGAGATGGATTTCCACTTGCACAAGTCTAACGTTTATTTTCAGTGGGGAAACGTCGGACTCTACCTTTAAAGATTTGACCACAGTTATATTTTTTCTAAAGTTAATTGTCAGTCAGTCATTTTCTGTACCGCTTATCCAGTTCAGGGTCGCGGGGGTTGCTGGAGCCTATCCCAGCTATTATCAGGCGAGAGGCGGGGTACACCCTGGACAGGTCGCCAGTCTGTCGCAGTTAATTGTTCCAGAGGTAAAACTGACTCAAAAAAAAAAAAAAAAAAAAAAAAAAAACGTAAAAATTTGAGGGGAAACATCTTTCCAAAGTAAAAGTATACATTTCTAAACAAAATATGTAATCATAATCAATATGCTGCATTTTTTCTGGTCGAGCTGAGGTAAAGTGTGTCATTCAATAAATACAAGCAAAAAACATTTTCTAATAAGATGTGACATAACCCAGCAAATATACTCCTTGTTAAACCATACTGCACCATCACTTCAGTTTCTTGTACCTTGGGGTGGGATTTTATTTCCTTGATTTACTCTTTTAATTTTTTTTTTTCATTTCAAAAGTTTTTTTGTACAGTAATTGAAGCAGCAACAACGATATAACTTTACTACCAGTAGTCATGGAAGCAGGAATATGAGAAATATTAAAATAGGATGTGTACCAGTCGCTTGATACCTCCCAATGTGCCTCAAAATCACTCTGTGCAGAACCAAAACCCGTGAAACTCAAAATGAATGACATAAAAATTACATGTTAACCGCTGGAAGTGTCACATTCATGAGTTTTTGTCCACTGCTCAATGCTTTGGCTGCACACACACATACACACACACACACACGCCCACAGACGCAGAGGGGAAAATGACTGGTGTGAGCTCAGCTGCTCCAGTGAAGCACAAACAGTAAAAACCAACTTATTCAAAGTAATAGTGGTTTCTAGTGCTTTCATCCCAGGTACCTTAACTAAAGCTTTAAAGTCAGAGAGAGAGTGGAAAAAAAATGGGTTCCAAGGTTCCAATTCTTCATTTTGGTTATTTCATGAAAAGTGTTTGAAGATTGCAATGACTTTTTGACCAATCATGGAACGTTAAGTAGCGCCTGAAGAGCGTTATGAACTGTAAATTGTATGTCAAATCATGCATGAAGAGGAGAGAAGCTGCCCTTACATTCAGGGACTTTCATTTGATAGGTCCAATACATAAAACAAAAAAGTTTGTTTGTAATGAAGTCCACCTCCGGCTATTCATTAGTGTCATTTGGCTACAATGGAGAAAACTTATTTTACCTACAGCAAAATAGATAGAATGAAATAAAGTAGGACAAAATAAAAAATAAAGTGACTGAAATAAGATAAAACTGGCTGCACCTGCTCTCCAGATAATACCAAAAGTACATATTTTAACCATAATTATTTACTTTAAAAAAAAAAAACTTGCAGCATAGATTCACTTTTTCCTTTTCTTGAAATAAAGATACTGTGCATACAAATATTTAAGAGCAAAATTAAATTTTTTCTTTGTGTACATCCTGTTTCTCTTCCATCCTCTGCTGCATGGAGAGAATGGCATTTAGAAAACACTTCTTTTGCATTTACTACACAGGAAAAAAATAAGAAATAAATAAAGTGTTGATTAGTCAAATTAAGTGAAAAACCATTTAGATTAAATGAAATTAGGCACATGTACAACTCATATTCCAAAAGTTTTAAAAAATGAGAGAAAAATGGCCTGTCTGAAATGTAAATGAAAACAGAATGACACAATTCACAATTCTTTTCTTTAACTAAAATGCTAAGGTCCATTTATGCTCCCTTCCATATGTAAATGGGAACGTCTGTTTCAAATGTTGTCATACCTTGCTGCCTTCATGTTTCCATCCACCTGCCAAACTTCCATGCGTCTTTTACATCATCATGATTAATAAGTCAATTCATCCACTAGTCTGCAATGCCATGCTCAAAATTCTGCAATCCGACTCTGAAAAGCACTGAAAACTGACCATATTACAAATAAAAACACAGGAGACAGACAAAAGGTTCTGTATCCATCTTTAGTGCAGAGCATAAGCAGTTCATTTTAAGTGTTGTGTTGAAGTGTTGTGGTCATGGACCAAATAAGGGAAGTCTGGTCCACCTGATCAGGGTTCACTAGCAAGTGATCCCTGGTGTGGTTCACTGGCAGAGTGAAATTAAATGGACCGTACAGTGAACCTAAAAGAGGAAGGGACATAGGATGTGTCACAGCACAACATGTTGGAGGACTCACTGCCTCTCCTGCTGCTCATACTGAACGGTTCATGACCACATTGGGTTTGAAAATTTAAGTTAAAACATAAACCCCAACACTGCATAAATCTGTTGTTGCTTCATTGTTTACTTGAGATGAACAAGTCATTTTCGGTCTTGGCCAATCATCGGCCAGATTTTCTTCTTTTTTTTTAATCGAAATCCAATTTGTTTGCGCTGTTGTTGATATTATCATTTACATGTGACCTCCATCAGATTTCAGCATGAACTCTACACGGCTCTGAAGTGGCCTGCGTGCACAGAGGAAGACATGACGTCATACGCTGTGTTTGAGGAGGTAATACTGATGCTACACTTGTTAGCATGTATGTATAAGTTTTAAAGTTGATGTACAATCAGAACTGGAAAAAAAAATATTGTCTAACATTGTTATATTCATTGTATACATTCGATCTTACGTATCCCGTCTCCTCCATTGCAGAAATAAGACATTTGTCTCACTTTTGTGATGTCAAAGTCGAATGAAATGTGGCACGGCCATTCGACACAGATCAGATATGTATCTGATTTAGGATTGCAGGACATTGCAGGCCTGGGTCGGAATTGAAAAAAAAAATCAGATTTGCGCCATTCAGACTGGCATTAAAAAATCCAATATGTATGGGCAAAAAATCAGAATTGAGCAGCAGTGTGAATGTAGTCTGAGTCCATTACTACTCCCAGATTTCTGGCTTGGTAGGTGTGGGTGGTTTAACATCACTGTTTGAAGCTGAGTCCTGGCTTTTCTCTCTATTCCTGGACTATAAAAGAAACTGTTATTTCAGTTTTGTCTTCATTTAATTGAAGGACGTTCTGGCACATCAAATTTAAACCAATAAGTCCATTTGATCAGTGTTTGGATCCACCTATAGTCTTTTGAGCCCCCTTCAGCCTTATTCTGGAAAGCGGTAATAGTGTGGACTTTGTCTTTTATACCGTTTGCATTCAGACATATGTTTCTTCTGTTTAACCCCAAAGCTGTAGCGGACATTCATCTGCTAGCCCCCATGTCATAAGAGCAGAAATATTGCGGCATGTTGTTTTGGCTGAATGCACAAAAAAAAAAAAAACATGTTGACAGGGTGGAAGAGAAAAGTGTGGAAACCTTGAGAGTGTGGCTGTGTTGACTTATCCGGAACGTTTGCCAATGTCTGAACGTGGCTGGGATCCAAGAAGTCCACGAGGAAGCGGCATGTTTGAAATGACTATTCCAGTTGAAGAGTAGATGGACTTTATATTCTGACAATGCAAGGCTGAAAGTGGCTCTGGTGAGATAGCTATATACATTCACATCATCTGTGTAATAATGGTAACTTATTCTGTTTTTTTTATATCATAGAGTGAGTGGGAGTATGTAGTATGTTGAACACCAGGGGCCCCAAGATGGAGCCTCAGGGGAACTCCACGGGTTATTTTTGTTCAATCATTCTTGTACTGTACCTATAGACAGAAAGTCACAAAGCAAAGTTTAAAGTGCTGGTGACACGATTTTAACATTTTTTGCCATGTTTTATAGACCAAAACGTCCTTCATGATGATCTATGTAACATAAACAACCGCAGCTGCATAAATGAGTTATTAGAAAACATCGCTGCTTTTCTGACCAGACTGTGGCGCTGTTCACCACAGGAGTACAAAACCGGATGTGACATCAGCGAGAGACTGCCCACCCGGCTTGTTGACTGGAGAGCTAGCGGTTTTGCTAACAGTTTCTCCTTTTGTTTTAGCTTTACAGGCTAAAGGTTACAGATATGCCGTTGCGTTGTGTTGCAGGTTTTTGTCCAAACACTCATAAGAATGGCGTAAGTTTATTCAAGTTTCCAGGTACGGGACTTTTAGCTGTCCTGTCAGCGCTGTGTGCTGTCGAATGGGATTCCAAGCTGAGAGCGCTTGTTTTAAGACAAGGAGTGTCTGAGGGTTGAATTTAGACTGAAACGGATGTGGACACTTGTTTTGCAGGAAGGAGAGTGAGGAAAACAAGCACACCCCAACAGCTACGTTAAGGGTCGTAGCAAGATGTTACTAAACAAACCGTGCAGCTGTGACGAGCGGACTTTTGGACGGTGAAAAATGATATTTTTTTTCTCTGTGTGTCGGCTGTTTTCACACTACGGAATCGTTTTCATCAAAAATATTTTTGATTAAATTGGTGAACCCTTACGAACAGAAGGACTGTGAACAATGTAAACAATTGAAGATTGGACTTATAAAATGGCTTCTGGATCCACTTCAAAGGTAGGGAGATGCAGTTGCTTCTTCTTATTCATGTATTTATTTATGTATTTATCTAAGCTTTATAACCATGTATATGTCCATATAGTGGCTTGCTGTTGTTAATTGAAAACACAGCTAAATGGGCGCTGGTGTCCAGGTGGGTGTGGAGAGGTTAAAAATCAGTTTTTTAAATAGTTACATTTATTCAACAAATTACTATATAAACAAATCACTAACAACAAAAAATGCTAATCGTAATGTATGACAAAGACATACCAATCGGTGTTCCCCTGCCGTGTGTTTCCTCTGCTGCTGCAATGACCATGTCATCTTCTCGGCACTCCGCTTTCAGAGTCTTGCTCACTCGGCATGAAGTCCGTTTGGTAAGGCTCAAATCTATAAGGTGTGATGCCTCTATATTCCTCAACATCACCAAACTCTTCTGAACTGTCCTGATGATTCCACCAAACAAATCAATTCCAGGCTGGGACTATCGTTACCGTCCACCGCTTCCATGTTGCTTGCCATTGTTAGCTGACCGAGTAAGAAAAAAAAAAAAAGAAAAAAGAGCCGAGTTCTCCCGCCGAAGTCACAATATGGCGGGCGTGTTTTCTTAGTCGCTGTTGCCAGAGCTCCTTTCAAACTCAGAAAACTTAAGATATTTCTGTGAAAACAAGTCTGTTTGACTTACAATTCCACTGGCCACTATCACGGCTCCTCTGATCTGCAGGGAGGTTCCCTCTGCTGATCAGAGGTGAACCTTGTAAATTGGAGTCCCCTGTGGCTCACTATATAAGCTTGATTCCACTAACACTCTCTCTCTCTGCTCCTCCAGGTAACTTTTGCCTTTTGGTTTCAGGTTTGCCTTTGGTTCTGCACGCAGTCATATGTGCACATACATTTCCATTCATACTCACACTGCATGCATCCATCACTCCTACATATTCACACCTCATGTTAGTTATCATAGTTTAACTTTTAGCATTATTATTTACAATAAAAGTAATTTGTTTGGCCTAAACCTTGTCTCCCCTCATTTCTTGTCATGGGCTTTGAGCCGACCTGTGACAGCCACTCATTTAGTGTTGCTGTAATATTGTATAGTAGCATTACATGAAATGATAATCGTGTCACCAGCACTTTAAGTAACTGCATGAGATCTACAGTATATAGATTTTTTTTAAAGCCTTTCAGTGTCTTAACTTTCCCTTCTTATGCCTGCCGCACACAAATGCTTTCTGCTGTGCTAAAAGTCAATTGAGGCTGTTTGCTCAGCAGATAGCTCGCCGTGTCTGCCAGATTTTTGGTGGGTTTTCTGCCTCATGAGGCCTTGAGGTGAGAATCAAGCACGTTTGATATTGTCTGCCTGAGGCAAAAAACTCACTGTGTGCGCTCAACTTGAGCTGTCTGCTGAGGGCAGAAGATGTAGTGACCAATCAAAACGCAATCAATCCGCAGATCACAGGACTTAAAGATGGCAGCTCGCGGTGACGTTGTCTGTTACATTTTAGAGGATAAATTGTTGGAAATACGGCCAGATTATACTTTCTTATATGATGTTTCGTCAGACTTCAAAAACATCCATCCAAATATCCATCTGTGCCTTAGTTTCATTCATTTTTCTTACACGACTTCTTCTTTCGAGTTTAATGGTGGTTGAACTCAAAGGTGCATAATACCGCCACCAACTGGTATGATTATACTACAGTACCTGTCGCATACAGTTTACTTAAAAAGACAACATGAATAAAAATCAAACATTCAGTCTCTGACAAAAAGATCCTCAAAACTTTTCTGCCTTCTCATTCTTTGGATCTTTTTGCAAAATAATCAATCAAGTCTTCTAATGTGAGTATTAGAGGGCTGCCATCTTGAAATCATGTGATCTGCAGAGGCGTTTTGATTGGTCATTAGATCTTCTGCCGTCAGCAGACAGCTCAAGTGGAGTGACACGGTGAGTTTTTCGCCCCCGCTTGGCAAAAAATATTAAACGTGATTGATTTTCACCTCAAGGCTTGTAGGCAGAAAACTCACCAAACATCAGACTCACACGGCGAGCTATCTGCTGAGCAAACGGCCTCGAATGACTTTTAGCTCAGCAGAAAGCTCTTGTATGCGGCAGGCATTAGAAATGGGGCAGTGGAGTTCTCAGCTTTCTAGTGATGACATTGCTAATCTATTAAACATAACATCTTACAGGTTACATGAGACTGTATTATCAAAATTGAAAACGAACCAGTTTTTAAAGCCTCATGTAACTGTACATACAAGTTTAATTTCAGTTTGATAGTATAAGGTGAATGAGTGTTAATTTTTTGAGATATAAGTTAAAAATGAGATACTGTAAGCAAGGAAGATTACAGAGTTCTTCAAAAGGTGGACAGCTGTAGACATCCATGACATCAGGGCTATTCAACTCTGGCCCTCGAGGTTTTAGATGCTTCCCTGCTTCATCACAGCAGACTCAAAGTAATGGGTCATTGTGAAAAACTTGACAGCAAACTGTTTGATCCTTTAATATGAATCAGGAGTGACAGAGCAGGGAAGCTGCTGTTTGTGTTGTGTTGCTGCCATCAGTTTTAACAAGAGCTCTTTTTTTTTTCTGTGGAACAATTTAGTAAAATGACTCACTTTCAACAAATGCTATTACTATATTTGAGATTAAAATAATTCTTTATGAATTTTGTTATTTTCTGTTTTTGTCTCAATTTTACCCAGAAGTCGCAGCTTATTTGGAACTGTGGCTGTTTGAATGATTTAAAACTTGGTTTTCAAGCATTTCTCAAAGTCCTCAGGGGACTGCTTGTAATTTTGGTTTGATTTGAGGATATGTTTCATGGCAGGCTGTAATTGGTTTGGTCAATAACTAATTTCAGAATAATATTGAATGCACCACTCAAATGAATAAACCCAAAGCTTTTCATATGCACTGTAATATTTTCAAGAGGCAATTTGTTTTTGTGTCTCTGCATCTTCCATAAAGTGGGCTTAATGACTGTGGAACAAAAGTGAGCATTTTTTAATCACAGCATGTTTGTCTGCTTTTTTTATGATGAAGAAGACTAACTGATAATTTGTGGCGTGGGCAGTTAGGATGACTGCAACACCCAGGAAAACAACAGTTGTTCTACCACACACGGAAACGAATGATGACTTATAAGTCCTTTTGTTGTTTAAAAATGTGCCAAGAATGGAGAAAAACATTAAAGATTTACACAGTAAAAGTAACATCTGAAGCCGACTTCCAGTCAAGCTTGTGGCTCAGTCAGTCCTGCTGTATTTTTCTTGTGCGTTTTCTTATGTTACTCTTTCCAAAAGACTAAAAAACGCAGTACTTGCAAAACCAAAGGAAATAAACATGTTCTCACAAAACAAGTCAACACAGTAGCCTAAATATGCCAATCCAGGAAACGCATGCAGGAAAAATATGACCATCAATGGTGAAAAATAGGACAGGTTCTGTGTCAGGTACCATTCCTGTATATACTTTAATGCTATACTTAAGAAAGCACAGCAGCTGTATGCACCATGACCTTAACTGCCAGCACAGTGTTTTATGTTGGTGATAGGTAAAGTCAACATGTTTGAAGACTCTTTGAGCATTGCTGTTAAATGTAGGTTTAAAAAGGATTTTTACTTCAGCCCAACCATGGAAATTTGAAGCTCAGACTTTATATGCGATTTTTAGAAGCTTGAGTAAACAATGAGCTTTAATCTCAGTCAAGTCTGATTCTACAGTATGCATTTTCTACTTTTGCTCAGAGTTACAAAATGTAGAGGTGTCCTAATGAAATAAAAAAGTGAAGTTGATACTTTTTTATCTTGTAGATTGTTTTTGCACTGGGCCAGGTTCATATGATGTGGCTTTAAACACCAACCATCTAATTTTCAGCTCCAGTCCCTAACTATGTACCTGGGGCCTCATTTATAAAACTGTGCGTAAGATCCTAACTAAATGTGCACTCACGCCCAAAACCAAAAGTTTGCATACACCAAAAATATTCAGATTTGTAAAACCGTGCGTACGCACACATTCAAGCAATTTCCCCTTTATATATCACACTCTTCCTAGAAGTTTGCGCAGGTGAATTTAGCTCATATGCCGCCCCCTACACACCCATGTTCTTCCATAAACGGCCAATGCAAAGCACCTTATGGATGTTTCTGCATATAAATGAGCCAGCAGATCTGAGGCATTTAAAGCTTAATCCTGGCGACCGAAAGGACAATAAAACGTAATTTCGCAAGACTGAAGTGGAGGTGCTTGTTGTTGAGGTGGAGCCTTACAAAAACATTTCATTTGGGCGTCACAGTGGAATCACAGATAAACTAAAGTCTTCTGAGTGACAGCAGGTTGTTGTGGCAGTGATGATGTAACAGAGGTTTGTTCCAGAAGTGGCGCTGTGGAACTGTGGAGGAAACACCATGTCAGTGCAACTGTGTGCAGAACACAGAACACCTTTTTGTGCTGTGTGGGCAGCAGGGGGTCCGGCCTTTGGTTCCCCGAAATCCCCCTTGGTTTCCCGTTTTAGCTGCCTGCTTTCCCGTGGCGCTTTGCGCTCCCGTTTTGGGTTTTTTTTTTTTTCTCTCTCCCCCCCTGTGCTCCTTTCCTGCGCTCGGTATTTTACCCCCCTTTTCTCCTTCTTTTCCCCTTTCTCTTTCATCTCCCCCTTCGGTCTCCTCTTTCTCTCGTTTTCTTCCCTTTCTTTCTCCCCTCCTTTTTCTCCTTTTTTTTTCTTTTCCTCCTCTCCTCTTTTTTTTTTTCTCCTCCCTCCTCTCTCCTCCCTCCTATCCTCCTCTCCCTCTTTTCTCCTCTTCCTTCCTTCCCCCCTTTCTCCTTTTTTTTCTTTCCCTTTTTTGTTTTTTCTCTCGGTTTTCTTTTTTCCCTCCCCTCCCCCCTTCCTTCTCTTTCCCTCCTCCCCCCCCCCCCCCTCCCCCCCCCCCCCCCATGCTTAGTTTCATATAGTTTCAGCTCAACTGCGCAGCAGAAATAATACTGCTGGTTTGAATCCTGTAAAGTCAATCTATGATAATAATTTGATATGAAGGGGGATTAAATGTTTGAGCAGGACATATGGAGAGCCTGCATGGGGCTCGATCCCCACCCCAGAGGAATAATTTACTTCTCAAAGCTTTCTCTTTTGCATTTCAGAAGACAAAAAGAAGATCTCATGCCAGCCTCATTCAGGTTTCAAATCATAGTCATGAAGGTCTCTTTGTTTCTCCAAAAATTCACCAGGAGAAATAGTTTTATTTGAGACTTAATGCAGACATCCTGAGAATTATTTGAGAAATGACTGAAATCTCCTTTGGAACTGGAAGTGAGACTAGGTGGAGATTTTGTGAAACTTTTTCATCTGGAGACAAGATTGAGAAACAGGAGAAATGAGCCATTGTCTCATTTAGCTCCCATGTGGATCTCACATTTGTCTACTGTAGAAGTAAATGAGACCTTTATGAGATCTTCTTTCCAAAATTATTTTACTCTGGGTAGTCTCCAAAATGTGCGTAAGCAAGGTCTGTAGTTTGCTTAAAGTTACGCACATTCCTAAGCTAGTTTTTTTTTTTTCTATAAATTCCATAACCTTGCGTAAGAAGTTACTTAAGCAATTCTTAGCCCTGTTTTGTGCGTAAGCAAGCTTTATAAATGAGGCCCCTGGTATTTTTAAAGTTGTCCAATTGAAAGTGAAATTAAAAAACCTTGATGACAGTGATAGTGTGACAGGCCGCAGATTATTGTCACCAACCATGTTCTTGTGGAGCCTTGATTTATGCAGGTACTACGAATGGTCAGCTGTTTCATGTATGGGCAATGCAACCCACAGCCACTTATCTGTCAGGTCCTGTTTGATCTGGGACACATGCACTGTAAACTGACTGTAAATTAGATGACCTATGGCTGGGAGTGTGGCTGTAAATTTTGGTTACTTTACAATAGTCTATTGATAAAATGCTGCTTGTTCCAATGGAGGCCAGAATGTTTTTTTTTGTTTTGTTTCGTTTTGTTTTTGGGGCTTTTGTTCTTTTTTCTGTATGGAGGGAGAGTTCCTACCTTGTAATTCTGCATATCATTCTGCAGGTTTTCACAGAGTGCCATAGTTGCAATGATTGTGGGACCCACTGCCACTGTGTGAGCAGGGGTGGGGGGGTACAATCAGACCCAATCAAGACTGGGATACATAATTGACCCCAACAGAAAAACAAGAAGAAATGGTGCATTTTTGTCATAACAATTAGAGAAGGAAGGTTGAGGAGGTGTCCAGCTGTGCAGATGATTGCAGATACTACTATAATAGGGTTTGTTGCATAATTTTTTAAGAGCCAGCCACACCCCCAAGTTAATGGCAAAAGCCCCCCAAATATACTGTATCAAACTATTCTGTTATATCTTCTTTCCATGGGAGAAGTAGTTACAGTATCATACATGCAGGATATGTTCTAAGATTCCATGTAAAAACATAAAAAATAACATACCCCAAAGACATTTGTTTGCATTTGAATGTATTTTTTGCTTTACCCCCCCTCCCCCCAACATTTTAAGGCAGAAGAGCATCTGTGAGGGTGAACTTTTTTGCTTACTGATGCCATATAGAAACTATGTTGCAAACAAGACAAACAAAGGAAATATCACAGATTCTGAAGGGAGTTTGTCATCTGACCAAGACTAATTTTACAATAAAACAAACAAAACAAAAAAAACAAAGATGGGGGTCAGAATAAACAGCTGTCATCCATGCTCCAATGTGATCTTGTTTACATTAGGCTTTAAGGCAAGGGGTGTCCAAGGTCAGTCCTGGAGGGCCGCTGTCCTGCAGGTTTTTCAGTGTATCCATGCTCCAACACACCTGTTTCAAATTATATGGATCTAGCAGCCTATGAAGTTCTACACAATGACTCAATAATTCAAGTCAGCTGTGTTAAAGCAGGGATACATTGCAGGACGTAGGATGCCAGATGGTGGCCCACCCCCTGCTTTAAGGGTCATAGTTGTTTGACTAAAACATTTCCGGTTATGTATCTGTTGACAAGATGCATAATGGAAAACCCCCCAGATCCATGGAAACCGGGCTCCACTGCCTTCCATATACAGTATATTGTCCTCACCCTTCAGCAAATAACAGCCTCCGTAAACCTCTTGGGCTGAGGCAGGGCTGCAGAGGTGATAACTTGTCCCCTGCCATCAGCCAGGTACAGAAGAAAATCTGACCTGGTAGGTCTCCTTATCAACAGGAACAATCTCTCTAAGCCACAGAGCAGAATGACGTATCCACCACAGTGGCGGTGCCATCCCAGTGTTATGTTGTACAAGATCAATTTTCTCATTATTTTTTTTTTTTTCTAGGTTGAAGGATTACATTTCCTACTCAACTAAATAACTTCTTAGCTTCCTATGTCTTGAGTTTGATCGTATACATTGTCTTTATGCAGTCCCTACGGTTGTTTAATCTCAGCATCTTCAAAGGGTAAAATTTTTCAAGACGTTTTTCTGTCTTATTGCAGACTGACCTTTTCCCAAACTGGCAAAATCACATCTTGTACAGAAACCAAGGTGGAAACCAGAATGGATTACTCTTTACTCTCCTGTCTTAAAGTACAAATTTTCTGCTGAAACAACCTTTTTTTTTTTTTTCAATATTTCATTTGTAAAATGTGAACAAAAGGAATAGCAAAAAAAAAGCAAACTCTCCTTGGTTACAGTGCAAAACATTTAAATGAGTCAATCTGTTATGCACCACATTCTTGTTTGCATATTTTGCCAGTGTTTTGGGCATTTTAATGTAACCATAGTTTAACATTGTAGAATTTATTTACAAAATATCTTGTTTTTAAGAGAGAGGTAAATGATTCAGGATCCTGGTTAAAGTTATTTTGAATGCAAAGGGTTACTCTTCTGCTTTGCTGGCACACCACTCGTTTTTCTTTTCCTGCATTATTTAATGCTTGTCTCGGATGCGTCATGGTGGTTGTGTATATCTTAGAACACTGGAGCAGGAAGCTGCGCAAAACTCATTTGGCATGCCCATCCATATACTCTGCTTTATGTAGCTGAACCTATGGGTGATAGAAATACTTCCCTTCACCTGCAGGTTGAAGCTTTACATTTATAAGATGAGACAAGAACGGAAAGAGAATACATTGAGGCATGGAATATACTTGTAACCGGTGAGTTTAGAAAGTTAGCTTATTTGACTGAAATCCTTTATTACATCTGTCCACTTTTTGCACTTCTTTTGTATAATTTAAAACTAATGAAAATATTGCAATGAAGGGAAGTGATTTTCTTTCTTTGTTTTCTTAGCAACTTTCTCAAATCTTTTTTTGTTTGTTTGTTTTGTGTTTTTTTTACTACTAAAGAACATCGGATGCTTTACACAAGCATAAAGTCTCACAAAGCAACACAAACTAGACCTTTCATCACAAATAATGTGTGCTCTTTTATATTTCTCCATAAAAGCACACTAAGCCAAGGTTAGGGTTCATTCTCTAACGGAAAAGCATTGTTTTTATGAAGGTTTCTTTTCTTTTTTCTGCTTGTAAATGTCTTGTTGACATCGAATCAACTTGACAAAACTTAAATTTGCAGCAATAAAGTAGTGCGGCCCTATTTTGAAGATATGTGCAAATGGAATTTGTACTACTTGTTCATAAAGCGCAGGATAGAGGAATAGTTGTTTTCATGTGTGCATATTATATTCTTAGCTGCTGCAAAATTGCATCCAACACACACCTGTCTTCCTGTGCAATGAGATATCTCAGTATGAGAGTGAGGAGAAAGCCATTAGTTCATGAAAATAGATGTCTTGGTGTCTAGACAAGAATAATAATTTATTTCCTACTCCTCTTCCACCCCCTTTGACAAAAATCAATGGGTGAGTCAATAATCTCTGAGCCCATGGTTGAAATGTATGCCTGTTTCCCACCTCCCCCCAACCACCAGCTGTAGGTCAAACTGACACACGCCTCCTGACTCCTCCTCCAGCTTTCTAAAGCTGTAAATGATAGAAGAAAGCTACAGAATTAGCCTCAAATCTCTCACCTGTATTCCATCTGAATTTAGCCAGTAAATTCAAATGTGCTCACCTTAAGTTTATTGTTTTTCTGCCGAAAGGTGAAATTAGATTAAAAAAACTGCCAAATTCAAAACAGACTTGTTATTAAACAGACTTCGTAGTATGGTTGGCGGCTCAAGCTCTGTTTTAAAATAGTTTTACTCCTATCTTACAGACTGACAGTTTCTTGTAAGCATGGATACATGCTCCTCAAGGACCCATAAAATAAAATGTGAAGTTCCCCAAGTATCCATTTTAAGCCCAATTCTTGTTAATTTATACATGATGCCACTTAGGGACATCACCAGGAGACACATCACTGATTTCCACAGCTGATGAAACACAAATTGACATCACAGTGTGTCTTGATAACATAGAGCCCGTTAACACTCTTTTAAACTGTATTTTAGTCATGGATGGCAGAGAACGTCTTACAGCTCAACCAGGACAAAACTGAAGTCTTTGTCATTGGTCGCTACAGTAGCATTTTTTGGCATGGGCGGACCGGGCAGCTGCATTTTTTCATGACACGAGGGGCGGCACGAGCCCTTGGAAAAAAAAAAAAATCTGTGCAGTTAAATAGTTTTTCTATGTATCTGTCATGTCACTGTGTCAGGAATCGGCAAATTGGCGCCCCTTCAGGCGGAGAAAGTGCCGTGTAGAAGCCTGCATTGGGACTGGGATCCCATAGGTCCCGCAGACAAATCTTGTGGCAGCTTTAGACAAAACAGCAGGTCATGATTTTATCAGATGATGGAGAGTATACTAAAGTTTGAATCTAAACCATTATATTGTAATACCTGCGACTGCAGGGAAGACTCTTGAAGACCATCAGTCTCTTTTAAGATCTTTATTTGAAATCTGGTGGGGCGTGCAGACGCAGCAGCCCAGCACTCCCCATGTTTTTTCTTCTCCTGTTCTAGCCTACAACAGAGCTGCTGTCTCAGTCATAACTTGCGCTCCTCAATAACATCACCCGTCTCTTCCCCTTCTTTTACCCCGTGCCTGTGTGCCCCCATTTTACCCCTCCCTCACCCACAGAACTACCAGCCCTCACACATCAGGACATTGGAACTATTACAGTAGACTATTAATGCACAGCAAGCGAGGTGTTTTTTAGAAAAGTTTTCTCTGAGTTTTCAGTTGTTTTTAAAGGCGTTATAGAAGATATTTTGGCATTTCAGAAAGCAAACTGTTAGCAAGTTTTTGAATAATGCGCATGTGCAAGACCAACCTGCTAGATCCCTCCTCCAGCCACAGAATAACATGCATGAACCACTCCGGTGTTTAGCAGACAGCCAGTACAGATTCTCCCATCATGTCACAAATGCAAGTAGACAGAATGTCAATGTCTGAACGTCGCTAACTGCTAACAGAATGATGTTAGCTATCTGCTGTAAACGTCAGACGAGTGCGCGCAGCTTCCGGGAAACGGTATTACTCTCACCAGTCAATCACTCTCACTGATCAGTCTCACTATTACCCGTTAAACTTACCGTCAATCACTCTCACTGATCAGTCTCACCTATTACCCGTTAAACTTACCGTCAATCACTCTCACTACAGTAGTAAATGAGATTGACGAGCCAGTAGACAAATGAAAAAGTTAAGGAATGCAGAGATGAGTGGCAGATGTTTTTCCAGCCCCATTACTTATACAGCTGATGTATGATAATATTCATACATTTGAAGCTTTTAATTAATCATACTGTATGGGGTAGTGAACTTAGTTTTACTGATTATTGCAAAAATTGTTGAAAGTACCATCTTCTATAACGCTTTTAATGTGACATTTGTAATTTGAATAAATTTAAGCTCTCAAAACTGAGATTTTTTGTTGAATATAGGCCTATTCATTACAGGTTTATTTCTTTGTGTATGGGCCTTCTAATACAGGTATAGTGGCTCTAAAAAAAACAGTTTTTTTTTAAGGGTCAGCTGGATCTACTGTTTAAAATCGTTAAAGTCAGTAAAACCTTGATTCTTTAGCGTGTTATTTCTGTAATGATGTGCTTTTTAGAATATTTATATCTTATTCTATAGTTTAACTGTATATTGTTCTTAATAATTTATGTTATTCTTCGTTTTATATTATCTGATTTATATATTTTTGCCACATATAGTGAGTTTCTTTAAGTTCTAATAACTTGTACTGTTCTGTGGAGTATTGTCTTGTCTTTTGTTTCCTGTCGTAATTGCAACTGAGGAATAACTGGGCTCTCTTAAACGCCCATTTATGCTTGACGCAAAAGAGAGATACGCAGACGGACGGACAGTTTTGTCTGTTGTTATGCTATGTACGTATGTACGTAATTTAGTGCGTTTTCAAGGGGCTTGTTGGTCCATCACTCAATGCAGAAGACGGAGCAATATCACCGGAAACCGCAGGGTCAGTGTTGAGCTGTGGAGCTGATACTGTATGCAGCCAGCGAAAGGAACAAACCAGAGAAGAACAGGAACCGGAAAAATAACAACACAAAAAGAGGCGGGGTCATTAGCCCAATAAAAGCCTGAGAAAGAAGACGCCAAACAAACAGAATCTGCAGACATGGCTGGAGCTTTTCAGGAGAGACTGTGAAAGTGTGTCCGAAATTACACTCATATATGACATCACATTGTCAGGGCACAGGGACAGGCAGCACTGCTGCCTAGCGGACAAACTGGTTTATGTGCAATGGGAATGCAAAAGACACATGGAAGTATGAAGGCAGCCACGCAGGGTGACGCAGGAAGTCTTGATTTTCTCCTCCCATCTGTTCTCCTGCAACTTTGTCTGTCGGATCTACTGAGACTCTCTGCATTTTTCTTCCTAAACCCTAAATTACACCATGGATCTGGTCAGCTGGGCTTTCAACAACGTGGATAAAATTTTTTTCCACCATGAGACAAGGTGTGGGGGCAGCATCTTGTCCAGACGGAACCAGTCCCGCGGGGTATACCATGGATTCCTGGAAGAAATGGGGGGGTTTTATGCCTCTCAAATCTATCTGTGGAGGACGTGGAGGATACCTAGTTATTGGTGATTATGATAACTGGGTACCTGCTGATTGGAGTAGGTTGGTACCTGGTCTGTCGGAAACAGCAGAGGCAGACAGCCATGGCGAAGCTGTCTGATTAATGAAATGAAATGAAATGAAAAAATACTTTATTCATCCCCGAAGGGAAATTCAGTATTGTAAAAGCTCACTTTTTTTTTTTTTTTTTTATTTTTTTAAATAAACAAAAAGTCAGTTAGTCTTGTTCTTTAGGGTGATGGTTGCTGGCAGGAATGAATTCCTGTATCTCTCCGTCCTACAGCGAACTTGACGCAGCCTCCCCACTGAACACACTCTGTTGATTCTTCACCGTGTTGTGGAGAGGATGGGAAGTGTCCTCCCATCATCTTCATCAGCTTGTGAAGCATTCTTTTTTGAACGATCAGCTCCAGCGGCTCCAGAGTTATCCCCAGCACAGAACCAGCTTTCTTGATCAGCTTGTTTAGTTTCTTCAAGTCTCTGGTTCTGATGCTGCTGCCCCAGCAGATGGCTGCAAAGCTAATTGCACTTTCTACCACAGACTTATAGAAGATCTGCAACATCTTTTTGCAGACATTAAATGATTTTAGCTTCCTTAAGAAGTAAAGTCTGCTCAGACCTTTCTTGTAGATGTAGTCACAGTTGCATTTCCAATCGAGTCTGTTGTCCAGCTGAACTCCAAGGTATTTGTAGTTCTCTACCACCTCCCCACCTCCTCTTCCAGGATGTAGACAGGACTATGCTGCTTATTCTTGCTCCTCCTGAAGTCAACAATCATCTCTTTAGTCTTGCTTGGTATTTAAGATGAGCTGATTGTTACTGCACCATTTCACAAACTGATTGACAAGTTCCCTGTATTCGGCTTCTTGTCCATCACTAATACACCCCACAACAGCAGAGTCATCAGAATATTTCTGCAGATGACAGGACTCAGAGTTATACTGGAAGTCTGAGGTGTACAGTGTAAAGAGGAATGGTGAGAGTACAGTCCCTTGTGGTGCTCCAGTGCTGCTGACCACCATCTCAGACACACAACCTTTCAGTCTCCAGGCTGTGGTCTGTTTGTGAGGTAGTCGTAAATCCAGGTGGTTGTGGAGGGATCCACCTGGAAGTTATGGAGCTTCTGACATAGCAAAGCAGGCTGAATAGTATTAAATGCACTTGAAAAATCAAAGAACATGACCTTTAGAACATGAACATTAGGCGATTTTCCGAGCCCTGACCACTCAGACTCAGTCCCAGTGTTCATTCAAGCGCACGCAGGATGTGATGGAAACTACCTTGGAGAAGCTCTTGGTTCTGATCGAAGGAGGAGAACCATGATTCGGATGAATTGGATCGGCACAGCCCAGTGAAGGACTGAAGGTAGAGTCAAAACAACTCTGCCTGTCTCTAACAACAAGCCCTATCTGCCACCTGGCCTCCCACAAAATGACCTTGGCCATATCAACTTGCCTTGGAAGGAATGCAAACAGACTCTCTGCCCCCCTCTGCCTCGCCATGTCTCATGTCTCCCCTTGGTCCTTCATCTCCTCCCACCGGGAACTGGCGGCGGATTGAAGGATGTGCCCATCCAGAGCTGCGTCCTCTCCACCACTGGGCTCTGGACTCCTCCTCCTTCCCCCTCCTTGATGGTTCATGATGTGCATGGTCGTTCAGTTGTATTAGTCTGAGTATGTGCTTAAAGCCACCGCCCCCCCCCCTTCCCTACCCCCCCATCCGTATCTTTCACTTTTATCCCACCCCTTGATCTCTCCTCCCATTTTCCCCCCTCCCTCCCTCTTCTCCCCCCCCCCCCTCTTTCCCTCCCCCCCCTTTTTTCCTCCCATCCATCATCCCCGTTATCGTTTCCCCTCCTCCTGCCGTGTCCCCTGCCCTACCCCCCTCCCTCCCCGCCCCTTTATCTCTTCCTCCCGGCCCCCCCCCCACGCCCGCATTCTCTTTTTATCCCTCAACACGTCCAAACCCTATTTTTAGGTTCAAAGTTTTCTTCTTTATTGTTATGGTGTGTTTTTTTTTCCTGTACCCGAGTTCTGATTCAGCAGCACTCGTGTACATGCTCTTTTTCTGCTCACCTACCCAACTCTCCTCATGTAATCATTTGCCTTCTCTGACACCAAGGAAGGAAGGCATCTGTCGCATCCTCAAGTCTTCCCGGTCCTGTATGTTATGCTATCTTTTTTATGTTTTCTGTTGTTTGTCCAATCTGGACGGGTTGAACTGGAAGTCATTTCTTGTAACTGGGACACTGGTTTTATGACAATAAAAGCAATTCAATAAATGGGCCTTAAGTGTGACATGTTGGTGCTCGGAGGGTGTCTCGCCTGGGGACACCCAAGATTTTGTGAAAATCTTGGGTGTCCTTTTTGACCCTGAGCTAAATTCTATTCCACATATTAGAAATGTCACAAAGATTGTATTTTATCATCTTAAAAACCTTGCCAGAGATTGCCCCCTTTTCGGGGGGAGGCCAGTACAGAGATGCTGGTGCATGCTTTTATTTCTAATAGAATAGATTACTGTAATGCCCTGCTCTCTGGGGCTGTATTTATCAAGCGTCTTAGATTGCCATTTTGGTCCTTAGTGCCAAAATTTGTTGAATTGATTCCTTTTCTCAAACCTAAGAATAAAAGGTATTCATCAACTTTCTTGAGTCTTATCGTGCGCTCCAGTTGTCTCGGAACTCGTTTTTTTTAGGTATTTTTCCGAGGAAGTGACGTGATGAACTTGTTTTTCCGAGATACAAGCTCATAATTTGCAGAGGACCCCGAGACTGTAGATTTAAAGATGGCGGCGTCCAGTACCATTGTTGTGTTTATTAAACTTCTACATAAGAGATTTTCTGATCATAATTTCCAAGTGTAAACAGCACCGAATTGTTGTTATTCAATTTTATGGTCTCATGGCGGTCTTTTTTTCTTTAAAACGCAGCGTGATTGTGTGTTGTTTATTAAACACACACACTAAAATTAGCTATCGTTATCTTGGTAACAGTGTTATAATGTCTGTGTCATTTTCTAGCTAGAAATGTGTTATTTTCTAGCTGTTCTAGCTCACAAATAGGCTGTTTTCACAAATAGGAGATTTCTATTTTTTCCCGAGTTGGTGCAACTGGCACACAAAATACCTTGTAATGACATCACCAACTCGCGTCTGCTCGGAATCCCGAGACAACTGGAACGCACCATAAGAATCACCTTCTACTCCTCCAAATATTTAAGAGACCTCCAGAGGTGTCCTAAGTTTGTAGGAGTTGCCAGTGGAGGATGGCATTAAGGCAAGAAAGACATGCATTGACGTTCCAGGGTTCGAGGGACAATTTGGCTCTGACAACAAACAGCTGATCAAACAGTATCAGTTGGACAGAGCAGGTATAATTTATGCTATGGGTTTAATAAGTACAGAAGCAGAGAGCGGTCATGGTTGCATATTTTTCTAAACGCAGTTTTCTGTAGATAACAGATTATTGAGATTCAGGGTTGTAAGGGAGCTGGAACTAGGGATGGGCCATACCGAAATTTTTCATGTCGATAGGATACCAGAAGTTTATTGCACTTTTCAGCGATATCGATACCGATACTTTTTGTCCTTTAAAAGAAAATCACATGATTGTTCATTTTGCATTAATATCTTGAATGCAAGGGCAATATAGATATAAGTAAAACCTGAGAACAGAATACTGGAAAGAAGCGCTTTTAAAACAATAATAAATTTTTGTGATAAAATTAAACAAAAAGAGATTAGAAATGTCTTTCAATTATCAAATAACATAATATAGAAAAACTAAAGCAATCAAATTTATTAAGTAGAAAATGTTGAAATACAAAATGTAATAGTAATATTACAAATTTGCCAAAACATGATGTACAACAACCTGCATTAAACCACTGAAAGACAACAAAACATCATCATCATCATAATCATCATCACTAACAGTAGCAACATCATGACATCTGATAGGCCACCACCATCCTGTGATACAGAAGCTAGAATCTGTCTGCTTTCATCATTTTATTGCCTAAAACTCACAGAAGTTGAAACAAATTGCATGTTTTCTATCTGTACAGTGGTATCGCGATACTCAAAAAAGTATTGATTACGATATTTTGTCTGGCTGGTATCGAAGTATTGACTCCAAGGTATCGATATGCCCATCCCTAGCTGGAGCTGCTCCTGGTTCATCTCAGAACCAACACAGCGACAAACATTTAATCAGACTCGCACTCACATCACATGAATTTAGAGGCTCAATCAGCCTGATATGATGTTTGGACCGTGGAAGGAAGCCAGGAGAGAGCACATGCAAACACCATGCAGGTTCCCCACAGAAACAATTGGTAATAAGAATAACGCTAATAGATCAAATTAAAAAGTATGTAGCCTGCATTAATACGTTAAATTGGGATATATTGTGTGTGCTTGTGACTGGGAGCAGTGTTGGTTTTTAATCTAACTGCTGCTGGAATCAAGGCAGATGACATGCAATAGACCAACAGGTTCAGGTTGTACAGTGATGCCACAAGAACCATGACTGAAACAGAGCAATGCCATGCTCATCTGGCAAGGTACACAACAGAGGGCCTGGGTGGTATTCGATCCCCAGACTCCCGGGTGAGTCATGCGCGCTAACAATTCAGTCAAAGGGATTTCCCTGTGGCCAAGCAGCCAGGGCGCATGATCAAACTTGGACAAAAAAATGTGGCAGGGTGACAGTCCAGTACACATTCAAGCAGCAGAACACCTATGTTTGTGTCAAATGTCAGCTCTGGAGAAAAGTATTGTGATCCTTTGGATCAGCTGAAGGATGCAAGTCCATTTTTACCATTTTACCAGTGTCTCTGTTTTCACCTTGAAATTGTATGGATTCTTAACCATGAAGGTCAATGTCAAGTCAGTGTGATTATTAGATTGTTGCTGTCTGAAATATTAATGCTTTAAATGTATCACTTTCTTTCTTAATGCCAGTTCAGTGATTTCTTCTCTTATTTCTGCTTGTGGCATTTCTAAATGTAGCTGTTCACATACATTTTAAAAAGAAGTATAAGATGCAAATTTACTCATGGTCAAGGTCTAATCACAAAGGTCTAATCTGCCCTGGGGATGTTTCTGCGAATATGGCATTCACTGTACAGCACATTATGCTAAACAGCACTAAACATGAAATATTCAAATTCAAAATGACTGCACACAGATTTCTCTGAATTTCATGCCATTTATGGTGCTACATCTGAATATGGTAATTTCGAAAACAGGAGATTAAGGGACACTGAAAGCCACTTCTCTCTCATTTTTCATTAGGAATGTAATTAATGCCGGCACAGATGGGTGTGCTGATTAAATGATGTTACAGAGCTGGATTGCAGGAGCAGAATGTGCTGTCTGTTTTTAAGCAAAAGCTGGGAAATGCCCTCCTGCAAGAAAGAAGTCTTTGCCGTGAAAACAAATATTCACATCAGTACAGTTTTAAACTTGAGCACCACCTTAATATAGAATCATCAATGAAATCAATATCAGGCATTATTGTGTTGTATTGCAACAAATTTAACAAACTATGCTTTATGCAATAAATGTGTTCCTGACCTGTACTGTACTTTATCCAGTGTTTTGGATATATTTGTGGGCGGCGGTGGCTCAGGTGGTAGAGCAGGTTGGCCAATGATCGAAGGATTGGCAGTTCAAATCCCGATTCCCCAGCCATCTGTCGTTGTGTCCTTGGCCAAGACACTTAACCCTCTTTGCTTCCAGTGAGGGCCTCACTGGTGTGTGAATGTTCCGGTGGTGGTTGGAGGGGCCATAGGCACGAAATGGCTGCCACACTTCCGTCAGTCTGTCCCAGGGCAGCTGTGGTTACATACATAGCTTACCATCACCAAGTATAAGTGAAGAGTTAATGAATAATGGATCTATTCATTACTATGAATACACTACTATTCTGAACAGAAAGCTCTAGGGGTGTTCCAAGAAGCGGGTTTAGTGGCTTAGCTGGCTATGTTAACCCAGATTAAACAGTTTTCTGTTCCAAAAGGCTGATCAAGCTAAGTTTATCCAGGACCATATCCTGTTAACATATCCTGGTAGGGAGCAGGTTTTGTTCCAGGCTATGTTAACTTACTGTAACTGGCGTTGTTTCTGAGAGCAGTGGCTTTCCCTGCAATCAGAAAGTGGCATTTCTATTGGAAAAAGGTCCTGTAGATGTAGAAGCATAAATTCTAAGTGCCATTCACCTTGACAACATTATTAGTCCGTATCTCAATATCTGTCAAATCCTGAATGATATTGTTTCCTCGCACAATCGCTCCTTTATCCCACAAATCTTTTGGATCCACAAGTAAACTCACTTGAGCCCTAATACAGGTGAATTTGATGGGCAGCGGAATCAAGGATACCCTCCCACATCTTCTCACCCCGGCAGGAGTCTGCAACCTTTACAATTCAAAGAGACATTTTTCACCTCAAACAGCAAAATAAACTTTGCAGAGCTGCAAATATACAGTAATTTTTGATCAATACTTCAGCCTACTATAGAAAATTTGCTTCATTTTAAAGGAATCAGTTTTATTTTCATTTTAGGATTAGGAAAAAACATAGGCCACATAAGATATATTTTCTTCAATCAGATTTTCTTCAGTTCAACTTAACAGTAAAAAAAAAAAAAGGTTGGATAAATAAATTAA